>JAZHYW010045551.1:0-42058 GCA_037355805.1 Ixodes ricinus
TTACGAACTCCAGGTAGGACAGATTCACGGTGTCGCGTCATCACGACAATACTATGCTTCGTTCATCCCTAAGCTGACAGTACGGTGGGAGCTGCAAGCTAACCATAACCAACCAAACACCTTCATTTTATCACCTCTCCCGTCCCTTTCTCTGCGCATGAGTATAAACGAGAGCGTGGTTACGTGGCGAGCGATATATGTGTGACTGCTCTAACAAACACGTAGCTTCCACCGTTCATCCCTAAGCTGACAGTGCGTCAGCGTAGGGATGAACGACTCATAGGCCACAAGGCGATTGGCACATCACTCAGTGAGTTAAACATAATTTAAAGACTGAGAGGACAGGAGAGACAGATCCCCAGCCTTGTACTTTCGTTAAGCAAGGTTAAACCGTAAGCGTCGACCATTCTGAATAACAGACGACCGGAATAAATAGTAAATTCCAAATGCCTTTTCAAAGCACCAAAACGTTTCGTGCGTCCTCGAGCAAAGCAGGTGCCGCTCGCGCTATGCCTCGCTGCCGTCCCCTGGGAACGTTATCGGGAATAAGCCTACAAGGAGATATCGCCCCGTTTGTTGGAAAGTACACAATTTATGAAGCTCGCACCATTCCTCAAATGCCGACACTTCTGCTTAGCAATTAATTATCCAGGCTCTGTGAAAATGCGCAAAAACTTGGGCTCTTCGGGTGTCTGGAAAAAATGCTCATGAAAGCAATGACCGAGAGTAGATCAACTATACTCGGCGAGAACTCTTCTTGCCAGTGCAGTGGTGGGTACAGGCACGCGTTCCCTCTCCCATTTTCAACGCTGAATAAAACTTTGCGCGGGCTCTCCTCTTCTCCACTCACGTTTTGCCAAGAAAAGTTGTTGCCGAGTATAGTAAGTGCTTTTGGGAGAATAGAATAGACCGATCTCACCAGGAGTTGCGCCACGCCACCGCTGCCGCGGTGCATTCTGGTACCTGTAGTTCTCCCCGGTGTTCCGGCCGCGTCAATGCGCGTTGTACGCCCGGTGTTTGAAAATTTTCGGGTTAGCACGATACTTTTAGCCGGGTGTTTATTCATGGTTTTCAATTGGTGGCTTAACCTGTTGTTTACGACGGAGCTACAACAACAGCACCAGGCAAAAAGGCCTCGGATATTATGTCTTCCCAAAAGAAAGAAGCATGGCAAAGAAAGGTAAACAGAGCCGGACAGAGCGGCAGATAAAATAGCGTTTTACGATTTGTTTCGCGATTTGCTTCCTAATTTATATCCATTCTATTGCACGTCAGCTAAAATGTGTAAAATTACAGGGCACGAGACATAGAGCGTGCCGAAGTGTTCCGTACGCTGGAATCTCTCTGAGCATTCGCTCCGTAGCGGTGTATTCGTTGGTCTATCTCAAATAGGACCTCCGCACTGCTTTGCGAAGGCCGTTTTTAATACACTTCTTGCTCGATGTATTTTGGTGGTTATAACTGTTATTGCGACGGCATGTTTCAAGCACATCTGTGCTTCAAAACAGGGCAATCACTAAAAAAGAGCAGCGATTCCCAATATACATCACTTGAAATAAAACAACTTTTTTCGGAAGCAGCCTTCATTTTTTTTTCATACAAACATGAACTTACTTTATAATGCAATTTAGAAGTGCAAAACTTACCGCCAATAATGTAACAAACTAACCTCATTCATTTTGTGATCTATTCTGCGTTAACACCAATCAAGACCGCAGAAAAAAGCTTCTTCCGTCGGGCACTTGTTACGTTCGGAGCTTGCGCAAACAAAAATAAAACCGAATACACAGGCTGTCAACCAGAATGAAACACCTTTTAGAAAACTATCGCTCACCGAGAAAGAAAACTTTATGCAGAAGACTGAGCACTATCAAGCTCAGTTTTTCACTAACACATTTGATGCTGTTTCGCGGTGCTACACCGAGCCGATGGTCCCTCGAATTTTCTTGTTCTTTGCCATTGCACTAGATGTTCACTTGTTTCCAAGTTAATTGAGACGTCCGAGCAGCCGGAATGCTCGAGTAGTGGCGTCGTTGTCGTTGTTGCTGTTGTTTTTCCCGCGGTCGCAGTGGGACCACCGCGTGAACGGCAGTGGGCGTTCACGAAGTCAAATTTGGGGGTTTTACGTGCCAAACCAACGACGGGCATCTGGCACGCCCCAGCGGAGGACTGAGGATTAATTTCGACCACCTGGGGATCTTTTGACGTGCAACCAAAAGCTCGGTTACACGGCGTCTTCTCCGCAATAAGCCTCCGTCAGATTGCGGGCACCTCGGCCGGGATTGCGTTCACGAAGACGGAGAAGCAGACGACGACGAAGCAGACGACAAAGCGATTCTAAAGCGATAAGACGACTGGAACTGCTTTTCTGCGCTTGCTGACAAACTAAGGCATCACAAACAACACAATCTTATGAAGTACAGACATGCAAGAGAATCAAGCTGATACCGGGGCGTGCCAAAAGATAATCTATGATGATGTACGCGCAGCCCTATGTAGCCGGGAAGCCGGAAAGGGATGACTACAAGTAGCATGGCAGCGGCACCACTTCCGGAATGCGCGCGCCTGCGCAGTTCGCTTGGTGACATCGGTCTATTAGATTGCGTCTGAGGCCGAAGAGAAACCTTTCGCGTGACGACTCCTTTTAATAACACGCTGCCATTGCCCGACTTAAGGAACTGACACGGATTACAACTTCTAAATCAAGAAGACGGAAACATATCACCCTTTTACTAAGAACCTTCACCGTTGAATGAACAGCGAAACCGGTGGGTCAACTGCATTTCTGAGTCACATCTAAAGAAGCTATATTCATCATGTTTAGCACTTATGTCGTGTGCGCCAGAAAAAACACTGTTGAGTATGGTTCACATTGAGGCACATGAGGTTGTTGTGGTGTAAACAGGAAGATCTGAGTTTTGGTACAAATGGACCAACTCAGCTCTTCGACGTCACATCACTGCGGTGGCTCTGCTGTTGGCACTGCGCATGCGCCGCGCCTCACATTTCCCAGATTTTGTTGCTACACACGTGCTGAGTGGGAAAACGAGGGCTTGTTTTGTAAATACTGTTAGTGTATCCGGTAAATAAAATGAGCACGAATTACTGCCTCAATGTATTCAAAAGTAATGTAAAAAGTAATTATATTACTTTTGGAAAGTAATTGTAATGTAATGTCATTACGTTTAGTGCGCGGTAATTTGTGATGTAATTTATTACATTTTTGCAGTTTTTCAGGAACGTAATTGGTAATGTAATTTAATTACTTCTTGAAAGTAATTTTTCATCTCTGGGCCGCAGATCACAGGTGAAGAGAGTCACTCCATGGGCTGCTGCAATCGCTGCACATATTTCTCAAAATAAATGCAGTTCACGTCGACTTTCGCCCAAGTTTAGTGTGATTACTGAATTTATGGAAATAAATGTTATGGAAGCCCACTCCTAATTCAGATTTCTTATAAACTGCTTCAGCTTCCCTTTAATGCTAGTTTGACAGTTGCACAAGCCTATACCAGTGCACAAAACTGGAGCAAATACATTGCTGTACTATTTTGCTTTTAATGCACTGCATGTGGAGGAAAGTTCAGATTCCATTAAGCCAAAGAAGCTAAACCATTAATTTAAATGTGACGTACAGTAGGCTCTCATTAGTTTAAACTCCGAAAAGCCACAAAGTTTCCACGAATTATCAAAAGCTCGAATTATCTGATATTCATCTATACATGTTGCATAATAAATTATGATTCGCTATATGAATGGCGACGCAAAAAATATAATTGATGATTTCCTCTACACAGGCCTACTAATCATAAGCAGGTATGCCAGTCATGAAACATTGGTGAACTTTATGAAAGGTTTATTCAACCCTCAAATGTGTTTTTTTATCGGGGGCTGTTTGGACAGCACGTGACACCTCAAAACAAAATGATGTTTGTTCAGCCAGCAAAAAAGTTGTATATTATGGACTATCAAGCCATGAGTAATTAAAAAGGGCGTTGCGGTGCAGTTTTTATAGCAACTTGCGTGAACGTTGTGACGTAAAGCCATTCCTCCACATCACAGCATCCGCGCAAGTGGCTGTGGAAACTGCCGCGCGGCGCACTTTTTTCTCGCTCATGTGTCCTCTGTATCAGAGACGCATATAAAGGAAGCTTAACCATTCATTGGGATGTATACAGGAGCAAATGAGGAAGCACTATTGGCCGGAGGTGGGCTGGGTGTGTTTTAGAGCATTTTCACAAATGGGCAAATGTGGCCAACCAGAAGCTGCGCATAATACCCTGGCGGCGGTTGCAAGAAACAAAGCGAATAAGTGCGTCGGAGTAACTCTCGGTGACTAGAAATATGGTGGACATGATGTTTCAATCACGGTCATGCAGCATAACGGTTAAAGATACATGAATATATCGAAGATATAAAAAGCATGCGTGACCAACAGAACAATTAACACAGTCCATACGCCGAGCACCGGGAATCTGCCGTCAAAGCGGTCATACTCCGTGTGAGCAAAACAGAAATCAAGTGGCGCATTCGTTTCTTACATCTCCTTGCATAACCATAATCGAAACATTGTGTGCACCATAAGCATGAAGAGTTACTACATTTAACCCTTACGCAAATATTAAAACTGTTTCTCGCTACCATAACTAGGAGATTCTTTTCGGCTTCTGGTTGGCCAAGAGAGCGTGTCAAGCCCTCTATCTGCGTCTGGTGCACTCCCTGGCTCTGCCCGCTGCTTTCATTGACCAAGCTCTCTATAGACTGTTTATTGTGGGTAGCGCCATTTTCGAGAGCGAGAGAGAAAAAAGGAAAGGGCTACTAGCGCTTTCCCTCTTTGTGGAGCACTAGAAAGAGTGAAAGTCCCGGATGAGAGGATTTGCCGGTGTTGGGTGTCTGCATTGCCCGAACTTCGTTCACGTTTTCTTCTCCGTTTTAGACTCCCAAACTTAATTACAGCCACGGGCTTTGATGACGACAGTACCCTGGTCATCGGGGCACCATTGCTCGGTTATAGGGTGCACGAATAACGACTGAAAGCGTCGAATATTGTCTGAGGACCTATTTAGCTTGCACGGAATCCGGCAAGGCGAGTGCGGCTGTTTCCACACGACCCCGATCTCCGGTGGCAGTGGGTTGCGTCCGTAAACCAAGAAGACTTTTCCCCAACGCCATCCTCTCGACTGTGCTCGGAACACCTTTTGAATGAAGCGCGCACCAAACTTAAAGCTGTACCGCCGATGAACATGTTGTACGCTCGCAAGGTGCGTGCAAGTTTTCTCCTGATAATTGCTGTTTCAGATTGTAACTTTTTGTAACTGAATTTATCTTAATATTAATATTTTTGAAGTGTTGATAATGACTCAATTTTATCAACCACAACACTTAGTTGAAGGCTCATTTCCGCTGCCGGGTGTGGCTGGAAATTGTCGAAAAGTTTGTTTCATCGGTTTTTATGAATCGTGATCTCCTGCGCAATACCTAAGAGCCATGAACCTATGTTGGCCGTCACAACGCGACTAGATTCTTCTTATTTTCAAAATTAGTACATAATGTAACCGTTAAGAAACCTTCAATTTCTATTGCAGAAAGTTCAAACATGCTCATGCATCGATTTTGAATCTCTGAATCATTGGTCGTCTCGCTGTGGTAATAGGCCCCTCTCGACTATGCTGTTTTCAGTTCTCAACAATAGACACACTTGTCGGCACGAGATCGTCGAATAAATCATTTATAAACACCGATGCATGAGCATGTTTCAACGTTTATAAACATCGATGCATGAGCGTGTTTCAACTTTCAGCAACAGAAATTGAAGGTTTCTTTCCAGCTACATTATGTACAAATTTTGAAAATAAGAAGATTCTAGTCGCATTGTGACGGTCAGCATGGGCTCATGGCTCTCTGGTATTGCGCAGGAGATGGCGATTCAGGCAGAGGGATAGAACTAACTTTTTTGACAATTGCCAGCCACACCCGGTGGCGGAAATTAGCCTTGAACTAAGTGCTGTAGATAATAAAATCGAGTCAGTGTCACCACTTCGAAATATCGATATAAAAATTAATTCAGTTACAGAAAGTTACAAGCTGAAACAGCAATTATCAGGAGAAAACTTGCACGCCACCTTGCGAGCGTACCCCATGTTCATCGACGGTACAGCGTTAAGTGTGGTGCCCACTTCATTCACGAAAGGTTCCTAGCACAGTCGAGAGGATGGCGTTGGGGAAAAGTCTTTTCGGTTAAGAGACGCAAGCCACTACTGCCGGAAATCGGGGTCATGTGGAAAGCGATGGAGCTTAAAGACACTGTAGCCGCACTCGCCTTGCCGGATTTCGTGCAAGCTGCATAGGTTCTCAGACAGTATTCGACGCTTTCTGTCGTCATTCGTGCACCCTATAACCGAGCAATGGTGTCCCGATGACCGGGGGACTGTCGCCATCCAAGCCCTTGGCTCTAATTAAGTTAGGGAGTTTAAAACAGAGAAGAAAGCACGAATGAAGTTCGGGCAACGCCTAGCACTGAACACCGGCAAATCCTCTCATCCGGGACTTTCACTCTTTTTTAACGCTCCAGCAAGAAGGAAAGCGCCGGTAGCCCTTTCCCCTTTTCTCTCTCGCCCTCTTTCAGTAAAACGGTCTATATACGGCTCTGCCCTGCTTTAGCCCCGTTGAGCGCCTTTCTTACCGAGCACAGGTGCACTGCGGAAAAGCAACACCCGCAAAAGCAAGCTCCACGGGTGTTGCTTCCCCGCAGTGCACCGGTGCTCGGAAAGAAATGTGCTCAATGGTGCCGCGAGAACAAAAAGTAAGAATTACACGAAAACGCCGTTCGAGTTAAGCGGCTTATGAATACATTGAAAACGTAGCGGGACAACAAAGGTTTTGAAATTTGTTTGACTTAACCACAAGTATTAAATATCCTAGTTTGAATTATCGCGAGCCTACTGTATACACTAAGGGAGATCTGGCTCAATCCAATGTGCTTAATATCACTGAATAGTTGTGCAATGTTAATTTGCTAGTTTTATTTCTCAAGCACTTGTTGTGTTCAGTATTCAAATCAATGCAAATTTTTACTTTGGTTCAATTTATGGGAGGTTTGTTTTATGTTATGTACAGTAGAAAGGTGGGAGCTAGGTTAGTTGGTAAGCACGTTGCTCGCTTACTTTAACCATGTATGTCATATACAATTTGTAGTGATTGTGTATTGATTTCGAATCCTCTTCTGCTCTTTATTTCAAGCTGCCCTTACATGCACCATGAAGATACCGAAGAGGTCTTCAATTGAAGGACAACTACAAGCACAAGCATGGAGGGGCATCTAAACGGCCAGCGCAAGGACAACTATAATGTAAATTTTCTCCAAATGTTAAAGCAAGGCATGCCTTCTTCCAATAAAGGTATTGTGGCGAAACTTCTTAATTGATTCGTTTGTTGAGCTGTCATCTATAGGAACAGCTGAGCTCACACAAACAAAATCCTGGCAATGAGAAGTACAGGTTGTGTGCTCTTTTTCTTTTGCAAAACATGAACTCTTGTACGTTTTGGCTGAGGATGAAAAATTATTCAAGTTCATATATTAAATGACGGAGCTATGAACTCTCCATACCAATCTGTACCCCAAAAGCTTCATTTGACTTATGCTTTCTTGAACATGGAAGCTGTTCGAACTAATAATGAAGCACTTGACCTTTCTGTCTTTTTGAACTGGACTGTCCGTAAAAACAAGGCATATAATTTCGAAGAATGACGGAACGTCTGTAGCCCACATCATGGACAGCTATCCGTACGAAATGTGAAAGCTGTCTGCACTAAATAACGAAGGACTAAACCTTTCCGCCTTATATAAGGCCAATGCTACGAGTCATCCGCACCAATCTTGCACCTCTGATACGTCAGGTGACACCCCGGGAAGATGTAGAGCTCTGCAAGGTGAGTCGCCTGATGTATCGGAGGTGCAGGTGGTACGGATGGCTCATAGCTTTGGTCTTATATAAGGCGGAAAGGTATAGTCCTTCGTTATTTAGTGCGGACAGCTTTCACATTTCCTACGGATAGCTGTCCGTAATGTGGGCTACAGACGTTCCGTCATTCTACGAAATTAATGCCTTGTTTTTACGGACGGTCCAGTTTCTAGATTACGGGAAGCCATGCCGGCAATATTGAACCCGCAACTTTTACCCGTAAAATGAAAAACGGATAACTGTCCGTAAAGTGAACTACAGACGTTTCGGCATTTTACGAAATTATATGCCTTGTTTTTACGGACGGTCCAGTTTCTAGATTACGGCAAACCATGCCGGAAATATTGAACCGACAACTTTTGCCCGTAAAATGGGGTGAACAGTTTTTATTAGTGTAGATTCTGGTCAAGAAGACTTCTTTACCCAATATTCTTGTACTGCGCATTCCGGTATTGCACACACCATTAACGCACGTTCTTGTGAAAAGAAAAAAAAAGTCATGAGCTCACACTTCTGTAAACCTAATTCATAGAAAGCGCTCCTGTTACGCATTCCTGGGGCTCTAAGCCCGTCAAACACTAAGTTAGGGCCGAAGTGTACGAAGCGCACCAATTGGACTATCTCGACAATGACTTTGCGCTTTTGTCACCGGCGTCCAATCGGCGCGCTCTTAAAACTTCCGGCTCCAACTTCGTGTTTGACGAGTTTAGGGCCTCTGTACGTAATGCACAAACGCCACAAAAAAAATTAAACATGTAAGAAAGGATTAGAAAAATCATGAAGTTCTTGCTTTCTAGTTAACGGCGCTGAACGAACTTCTCAAAAGCGCGTACCATAAATGAAAATTATAAATGTCGAGGGCGATCGCACATCAGATGGAAGTGTGCGCAAAAGGTGAGAAAGAGGAAAACACTTTGTGCTTTGGAGTAAACGGGGAGGCGCACGAAAGAATGGTCAAAACGACGTGCCAAAGCAAGGTTTGTGAACAACGCCCTCCACTCTCGCTGGAACGCCGCATTTGGCTGGGATTTTTATCTGCGGCAATATGAACGACGATGTTGGTGCCGCCTAGGAAGCAAATAATTGCAGAGTTCATGTGTGCACAATCTTCTCGAAGCATCACGGGATATATTCTCTGTTACGATTGCATTTGTCTCGTTTTCCTGATACAGTGCAAGAAACAAAATGCCGGTCATCGAGCCTGGAGAAAAAAAAAAAACTCTGCCGAAATAATTATATTTTATATTTTTGTTACGCTTTATGAATATGTATTACGTTATTACTTCTGTACTGAATAAACCTTACGCAATGAAAGTGGTATATTGAGACCTAAATTGTACGCTGTGCAAAATCGTAAACGCGAAAAGCGATCAGCATAGTTTTGTTTTTGTCTTTTTCTTAATGTTGGAAATCTTTTTATCGAAACTTTTAGTGTAATGGAAAGAGCTAATTTGGGGAACTATGTCTAAGTGGTAAAATTGTGGTGCTTGCCAATACCATATTCGATGCAAAACTAGTAAAAGCATCGATGTCATGTTCGTGCTAACAGTGTCGAAAAATGTACTTTGGTTCATTTGCCTTTTTTTCAGTTTTTCAGGTAACTGCGGCTTGATTGTGTCCATTTTCAACTTCCATACACTATGCCAGGGCCTTTGTAAATATTGTAGCGGCGTGTTGAGGCGCGTGCAGGGAACCATGGAAGACGAAGACGAAGCGCATGCGGACGGCACGTGACACACTTCAAATCTGGTATAATTTGGTTATGGTCGTCCTCGTGTAAAAAAAGAAAAAAAAAACGTAACATTTGGTGTCAGAAGTGGGATTCCCGTTATGGCTCCTGACGACATAAGAAACCTTTTACAAGAAAGGACATTCTCTAAGCGAGTGTCAGCACATTTTGGAGTCGTGTGACTGTGACTGGATTACCACCGACCAGACCAGCTTCCTTCGCGATTATCGAGCACCTATCCTACGCTAACCGATTTCACATCGGTATCCTGAGAGCCCAGCTTATGAAAGCGGGTAAGTGTGCTCTAGGCTTGAATGGTTTTCGAACACGTTTGTGACATTTTTCCTGTTGAAAGCAATCAACAAAAAGTTATGAATTCTCCTTTATTAGGCAATAGCGCTGCATAACGTTTTCGGCGTTAACTCCTCAAAATGTGCAAATGTGGAGTGAACGTTGGCATCGACATAGTCTGTGCCCGTATAATATTCGTTCTCCGACATGTCGTCAGGGGTGATAATAAGGTAACCCTCTGACAACCTGGTATCAGGACTATACGCTTCAATCTTTCGAAAGCTCGAACATGCTGGACTTTGGTTCCCCTTGCGGACTGTGATGTCGGCCTAAAATTTAGAGTGTGCGTAAAGGAGCACAATCTTTCACTTCGAGAATCAGCATGTTAAAAGTACTTCAACCAAAAAAAAAACATGCCAGGCAAAAAAAAACGCAGTGCTTTTTATCGCAGTAATGGGGCGAGGTTGTGTAGCAGAAAAACGTTCTCATTAAAAGACGCATCCCTAAACACAAAAAAAGCCTTGTAGCGGTATGTTGAGTTGCGTGCCGGAAACCAAGGAGGACAATCCGCGTGCGGACAGCACGTGACAAACTTCAAATCTGGTCTAATTAGGTGATTGCCGTCATCTTGTAAAGAAAACAACGTAACAATATTACACATGTAATATTTAGTCCGGTATGTTCGAACTGAAATTCTTTTAAAATACGTTTTGAATATCTAGTTGTTGAACTTTTAATTCAACAATCTAGGATGTGTATAAAATTGTTCTTTTTGTTAATAAATCATTTTACATTTAGAATTTTTTACTAAAATGATTTGGCGGGAATTTTCTAAGAGCGCGCCATTTGTAACTCCATCTGAGCGCCTGATTTCAACTTATAAATTCAGTTCTCAGCTTTCAAACTCCAAATGAATTGTATAGATAGATATTGGCCTCGCTCGTGAAGTTCCCATGCTCTTGGTCACGTAAAAAATTCATTGACGGAAACTCGGCGCTCAATAATGACGGT
Source organism: Ixodes ricinus (assembly GCA_037355805.1). NCBI lineage: Eukaryota > Metazoa > Arthropoda > Arachnida > Ixodida > Ixodidae > Ixodes > Ixodes ricinus. The sequence goes on from JAZHYW010045551.1 coordinate 10,993, forward strand.
GCGCCTGCTTTCCTCCTGTGCACTTAGAAAGCCAAACACTGAAATGTCAAATAAAAGTTTGGAAAATGTCAACGCCCCAGTTATGTTCCGGTTCCAAAATGAAGTCCACTCTTGGGCTATGTCGTGACGTTTCACATAGTGAACGTTATCATAAGTGTCGCGTTAAAATTTTTGACTCGTCAGCTTCCAACCTCCAATAGCAGATCATAATCATTGGCGCATTAAGTTCTGCGGCAGCGTTTATATACGCTGTGAAAATTTCAGAGTCAGGTAGAACAACGTGTACTAGAAAATGTCCGCGCAAAAAAGGGCAACCTAAAAAAGAAAATCTGAACAAATACGCCGAGTGAAATTGCACTTAAGAAAAAGCTTTCTAGACGAATTCGGGTAAAATGGATCCTCTTTAGCGGGACGGATAAAAGGCCGGCTATAGCCGTGGCATGTTACACTTGCCATGAATACACCCAGTCTAACCGTCAGTCCTAGATTAAGACTGCATGATACAGTCGTTGTCTACCACCATTCTCGCAACCGAGACCTTTTCCACAGCTGCTCGCTGCGCCAGGGTGGTTAAAAAAACGTGGTACAGCAATATAAAACTATGTCTGTGCCCCACCATGTGCCGTTTACATATTGCTTTCACAAACTGCGGTTGCTCCGAAGAAGTCACTTCAGAAGATGAAAATTAGGCGTGTGATTAGCAGCTGAGCGGCACCCGAGCGTTGGCGCAACACTGGAGTACAACCCGTGGTCCAATCAGCAGTTGTTTTATGGCCTTGTCACGTTCTTGTAATGACAACGGGGTGAAGAAGAAAAGAAAGGCGCGAGCTGAAGGTCAAGTTGAGGGCACGAGGGTGTGTGTGTCTCGAGGGGAAAAAAGCGAACGACTCTGGTGGACAGCGCTCCCGCCAGCTCAGGCTACGCTCCTGAGAGATCCTGGCCCCGTCCCAGGAAGGACGACACCGTCGAACCGAAGCCACATCCGATCTCTGACCACCATCCCTAGCCGCACTCCTCAGAAACTCTTGCCTCGCCCCAGGAAAGGCAACACCATGAAGCCTGAGGGACGGCCGGTTGCCGTTCGTCCATCTCAAGCTTGCCGAGCTCAAGGATCTCACATTTGAAACCGTGGCTCCGACACAAGCGAAAAACGGTCTGCCTCGAATTCATCATTACTCAGAAACTGTGAATGAACTTCAGGCCCCGATTAGATTTTGAGAGGGCACAAAATTGATCGTGCTTCCAGAGACCTCTCTTATTTAATTCAAAAATATGTTTCTCTTTATTCGATTTCCTTTACGCTCATATTTCTTTGGTGTGTCTGATTAAAGTGATTTCTTCCTTCTACACCGCGAATCTAAACTACGCTCCGCCATATCATCTGTCTCCGCCTAAACGCTAGCGCCAGCAATCCCGACCAGATTACAATGCTTTAGTGCCGACAATTATCTTCCTGAAAAACATAGGAGGTATTTTCTAAAACTTCAATGAAAAATAAAACCCGTTCCCAACAGTGACGGAATTGATCTCCAAGTGTTCGTTGGCTTCGTCGGCCTCTATTTTCCTATTGAAACAGTTTCAAAAGTGCACTTAACTTTTAGTTTGAAAACTTTGAACGTTGTAATATTGTCTGAACCGTTACCGCCAAATTTGGTTGAAGACATAGAGTTCTGCAGTGCGTAGTTTATTTTTGCGAAACAAACATCCCAAGTTGCACACTTCCTCGGTCCAGGCTTGGGCCAGACTGGTACGAGCTAGAGCCAACCTGGCTCAAGCCTGGCACAAGCTTGCGCCAAACTGGCCCAAGTATGAGACAGGGAAGTGTGCTGCTAGCTGTAAATTATCTTTGGGACTCCCTTACTACACAGCCTAGTTTTGCTTTAATGCTGCAAAGTTATTATTTCCCTTAGACTGCAGATTTACCTTAGACTGTCCTTATAACGTTAAAATCTGGTATGAACCGTTAGCGCCACATTTTTCGGAAAACATAGTGTTGTGTAGTGCGTGGTTTTTCGCTGTGAAACAGAAATACTGTAAATTGTTTTTCAAACTCCCTAATAATGGTCTGATATGTTAGCGCTACATTTGGGTTAGGACGTAAGGTTCTACAGTGTATAGTTTAATTTTGCGAAAAACAAATAACTGTAAACTGTTTTGTGGGACACGCTCACTACTCAGCCTAGGTTTGTTTTAAAAATATAAAGCTATTATTTTCTTTTAGAATGCATATTCCAGGGAAACGTAGCTGCTACTAGAAGGGGCCGGGGGGGGGTGCTAGGGAACTAGCACGTAACAAAAGGGTTTAGAAAACACCACAGGCATGACCTGTGCATCACCTGCGGAATTCTTCCTGAGTAATTTCGCTAAAAAGAACACTCTTCGCGATCAGCAAATCACACAGTTTAGAGTCTGTCGGCCCCTCGTCAAGTCAGAGGCTCCCTTCACATTAATGCACGCTAATGTAGACAAAGGTCTGGAGAGAAGGGTGCTTACTCCACTCCGGGTGTTTCATGCATGCCTTGGGAATTCGTATTGTCGACCCTGGAATAATTACGCAGAACAGTAAAATTCCAAGGAAAATGAAAACCGAAGTGTGCGAACCGAATGAGTTTTAATGAGAACGTGAATCGTTGAGAAGAAAACAAGCGTCGTTGTAACGGCGCGCAGCAGAGCGAAAGGCCATCGAGGCCGCGCGCGGTGATCTTATTCTCGTTCACCGGAGTAGAGGGACGATTCCGAGAAATGCGACCGTTCTTATCTTGAAACGGCACTCTCCTGAATGGAAAACACTTCACATTCGCTCCCATTGAATGCAAACTCTACTTATAGATATTCTATATTTTCTTAATTTGTATCCTTTTTTCGTCCAGCGATTGGCGGTACTTCCACTAGAACTCAAGTGCCAGTTAGCATAGCCACCTTTGGTAAGCATAAAAAAAGGTAAAGAAAACTTGTAATAAAAAAAATGCAGCCGGTTCCATTTCTTTTTTCTCATTTATTCGCTGAGAGCGGGAAGGGGAAGATGTTGGCGCATGAAAATTAACGCAGAACCTGAAAGGAATGAAGCGTCAACGAAGCGGCCGTTAAAATTTAATAGGGGGACCCCATAATACGAACCAATAGGAATTGACGTCCAGGCATCTCACACATAATTGCTGTACATTAGGACTTGGAGAGATGGGGATGTTATTGCTGCGTACGGATGCCACGCTCGGAATTACTACAGCGAAAAAGAAGGAGGGCAGGCCTTGCCCATATGCAATTGCGAATGAAAACGTTTTTCGACTTAACTTGATAGTAATTTAATGCATCGTTTTAGTATGGTGAATTTGTATCTTTACGCGTTGCATCGTTATACCAATTACCTTGGAAAGGTTTCAGTCGATATCAAGAGAAGACTGGGCTCAGGTTGTTTAAATAAAAAGGAGTCGTAAACGTTCATGAAATAATACAGGTCCCACATTTGACTAAACATGAGTGGCTGTATAAAAATCCCATAAATTAATAAATATATCTACCTCCGGAATGAATAAGGAAGTGTTCAATTTCTGAGTTTCATTCTACACTGTCTCCCGGAATAAATATTATCTCAGTTCAGTGGAAAATAAAATCACTGCCAAGCAGAACGATAGGTTCTGTAGCGAGTATACTAAAATAGAGGCGTCAGTTTAGACGGAGATTTGTGTTATGAACTTCAGTAGATATTTACACTTTTGCAAGGACACAGGCGTAGGAACTGAACACTTACCCTGCATTTTCCGCAAGCTTTATATGGAAGCGGCGAACAAATAGCAAACTCAATTGAATGGCCTGGTAAAGTTTTTAGATATCTGTCGTCTGTAAAATTGTTAAGTATTTGTTTTCTGGGCGAGGTTGGCCCAGTAACTTCGCTGTGTAGCGAAGCTACTGGGCCAAACTTTGAGCGTAAGAAGTATGGATACAGCCTGTACACACAATATTCCAACTGGAAAATCCACGGGAAGGGTAACGATTCATTAAATATTTTAATTTCTTTATATTATCCTCACATTTCAACCATTATTTCCTTCGATGCAATGCTAGAAAGCGCCACGAGTGGTGACAATCGGGCTTGTCTTTTTGAATTTCATATTTCAATCGGACACTATTATTGGTGCCAGATGACTGGACTGCCTGACATTTGGAATCTGCTGAAGAGCAGTTTTCTCGAGCATGTTATCTATTACAACTGAACACAGCGACGTGTAGTGTCACCCTATAAAATGAAGCCGTACAAAAGGCTCCTTTAGGCGTTGTAGCCAATTTAAACAACTTGAAATTAGGCTTCCATAAATTTAAACAGCGTTCACACTGCTAGAGCAGATTTAGGCAGTGTAGTGCGACAGATCTCCCGGAATCATTATTTCGCGTGATACGACAGTTGTTTCGCGACCCCGTGCTGGTAAATTGCCCGTCCACGTGGGAACCGGCAGGTAGAGGAGTAACCCCCGGATGTATGTGTTCTGCTGCGCAAGGTTTTGGCCTACGTACTTCAAACTCCACTGCGCAGACACAGTCGACCATCGACATGTTTACATAATACAAAGGTGAGGCCAGGCTTTCGGAGCTAAAGGTGTGGCGCAAGCGTGCAATACGTAATCCCCCTACTTGACGCAGTGGAAAAAACCGTACTGAAACATTTCATTTGGAGTATAGTTCATAGCACGTCTTTTCAACTAGTTCCAGAAATATTGACATTAGCTAAGGAACAAATGAAAATTGTACGATCAGTGCTTAGACAGCGACCAGCTGGTCGGACTTTGAGTTGTGTCGAAATCGTTTTACATTGTAGATGGGCAGTTTCGTCTGTTCCATGTGACAGCCAACGTGGGGTCCTTTTCAAGTGCATCATGCAATAAACCTTACATGACCACGCGGCAGTACTATCTTCGCCCTGATCGAAAATGACCTCCCAAGCCCGGCGGCAAGTTTCACAATAGCTTAATATCAAAAAGGAACGAAATTTAGAGAAAGGTGACCAATTATGATATTTTTTTACATCAGCCTAGAGGTCTCCAGATGTCAAAAAAAATTACATTGATGAACTCCAACTAAGTCGTAATAATTTGTCACAAAAACATTTTGATGGTTTATTTATTTTTCCTCTATATTTTCGCGGTTGGGAGAACCCCCGATATGACACTAAAGCGAAAACGAGCACCTTCGTGCTCGGCTGAGTTTTATAGAATAATGTACTCTGCCGACAAAATGATAAAAGGCTTAGTCGTGTCTCGGTCAGGTAACCTTCTTGTCATGTCTAGTAGTACAATAGTACCTCAAGATGGAAATCCTTGCCTTTGTGGTCTCCCAAAGGCATGTTTCCTCCGAAAGAGAAAGTGAGGAAAAACGACGAAGGATTGTGCAGAATATTCAAGAAGTACATTTGTCATTTCTAGCACTATTATGAGGCCCGATATCCCTGTCTGCTCTCGCGGTGAGTATCCGGAGTGGAACTTTCCATTGATAATTATTACTATAACTAAATGAAGAAAAATTAGCATGCTATTAACAGCAAGTATTCATAGAATATGCAGGAGTTACCGCGTCGCGCAGACACGACGTTTATAGCCAATATATTGGGTGCTTCGAGAGCAAAATTATATTCGGGTGTTATACTTAACAAGGTTAAGCGTTATCGAGAATACTAATATATCGTGATAGTATCCCAGAAGTATAGTTTGTATTACGCAATTTCGTAACGCAATGTCAGTTTTCAACATGTAGCTTTATTTCGGTAGCGAAATGCATTTTCGGGTGTATTCCTGGTACTACGATACTATTAAATGTCTATGTATCGCGTTATAATTATTAAAAAGAACAATTTTTATTTTTATTTTTCTGATTGGTTGTAATAGTGCGAAGGACCTTGGGGATATCTTACTGTGCATGTCAAAGTTTCTCCGAGACATTTCTGCCCATACGTGACTCCCTTCTCTACTCTTCAAAAATAGCAAATGCTTTCTCGTATTTCAGAGGTCGATTATACCTATTGATTTCAAATTTAGTATACCGCTGCCTCACGTGTGACTAGGAGAATACGCGTGTTCATTCCACCGTTATGTCGTAAGATTACTGCTGAAAAATGCGCCCGGACTGCACGCATAATGTCGATTCAAGGTTACTTTCGATATAGCAATAGAGATGTAGAGGTACCCGTGATTTTACCACAGAAGGATGAGATACAAAAAATGCTGTGATTAAAAGCGATTTTATACTATTGCACACCTCGTTGCTTCATTCAACACTAAGCAAAATGCGAAACGTAAATTATGCGAAAAAGTTATTTCAGGATCTAAGAGGTCAACGCCAAAATTCAAGTGGCAGCTTATGAGTGGGCTGAATTAGAAGTTGTATTTTAGAGCACGAACCTGAAGTAGTGATAATTATAGAAACTTGGTGAGGTACCTCTGTTGAAAATTCAAATTTTACACCTGCCACCTATATGTATTTTCGTAAAAAAACCGCTTGTCTCGTGGAGTCTGCATCAATACTGTGAAACAAAAATAAATTCCGAGGGTTCTGCTGCCTTATTTAGACATACAATCCATGTTTTGTAAAATCAAACTTTATTAACTTCTTATTGTTGAATGAGCTGTTTCGTCCCTTTATGTTCCAACATGATTATTTAAGTTGAATAAATTACTATATATGGGGATACTTTCGTATCAAAAACAACAATCAGGCTTGTCTTGGCCGTCGAGTTCAACCTGGCCACCTTTGACTGGTTCATATTGAGTGTGGATAATGAAGTGGGCGCTTCAGAGGCATCAATAGATTTGGCTTATTCACAAAATCTGACACAAATTGCTCAAGGAAATACTTGAACTCAAGGTTCAACCTATGCTCGACTGGGTATTTCTTAGTAATGCCATCACCCGATCAAAAATACTCGTGAAAGATAATAGATGTTTCTTGTAAAATATACCCTGGAGAGTCATGATATGCATTAAAGTCTTTTTCCCGGATTTCTGAAAGGCAGAGGTTGAAAACATATTTGATTTACTGCATGTTATTTTTTTAAATTTCAGACAATGTTTCCGGCTAAGCTTGTCCTTTATAGGAGATTTTTTTGTTCCAAAAAGTGAAAGGCTTCATTTTTAGTGCTAAGCAAATTTTGTTCGACCTAGAGTGAAAATAAATTAACAAGATAATTCCTGAATAACAAGAAGCAGTGTCCGCCTAAAGCATAGGTGATGAAGAAAACAGCTCCTAGTCTTAAACAAAAAAACTCGAAACTTCAAGAAGCAGAAAGTTGTGGAATATTTCGTTCAATTTTAAAACCAAAGTTAGAATTGCGATGCACCCTTATATAAATAATTCCGTTGTGAAATTTATAAAATCTTAACAAGAAACATTTTGGCGGCATTCCATCTCCATCTCTATCTAAAGAATCTGAGGCCAGATTCCCGAAACTTTCTTACGACTAAAACGTTCGTAAATACATCTTACGAGAAAATTACGAAATTCCTAGTGTTGCCCAAGCCAAACGTTCGCAAGTTTTGCGTAAGTTAAGACGAAATCCGCAACTTACACAAGATTACGAACATTTTGTTTCGGGAATACTGAAAGGTTCGTAACTTTGTTGTAAGATAAATTTAAGAACTTTTTGTCGAAGAAAGGTTTGGGAATCTGGCATCTGTATCCGCGCAGTTGAAAATAGCTCTGTTATAAGAGACAACATATATATACCTCCATGTTTTAACAAATACTTTCAGTCAGTTTCCACTATAGACGAGGGTTCGCTTCACGCTTTACATGTTTTTGCACTATTGCAAACATTTTTGCATCTTATTGATGCAAAAATGGATCTTAGACCCAACGAGGTTTTAAGTTGCTTTTTGCAAAGGTTTGTCAAATGGTGTTCCCACTATCGATTCAGCGTTTTTAAACTTACTCATATCAAAGGACTGATTCCACGAGATTGGAAATGCGGGAAGGTGATTCCCATTCATAAACGGGGCGATAAAACCACTCTGGACAACTAACGATCAATATTACTCACTAGCACATGCTCCAAAAACTTAGAACAAGTATTAGCTAAGCATTTGCATAGTTCTTGTAGAAACTAACCATATTTCAGGCATTCATCGATATTGATGTAGGCAAAGGCGTTCTGTAACTACAAAAATAATAAAGACTTTGAAGACTTTAACTGAAATGTAGATAACCGGGACAGACGGATGTTCTGATTTTAGATTTCGCCAAAGCTTCAGAACGCGGATCGCACCCAAAATGTAGCACAAGCTCAGTTGCAATTTAAAGAACAGGCTCATTTTTGCACTGGTTGGAAGCACACTTATTAGACAGGGAACAGTTTATTTTTAATCTTCAAGACGAAATAACTACCTCATTACCACCACTACCCTGTTTTCCGCAGTGTTCGGTGCTCGGCCTGCTCCTTCTCATCATATATATCATAGACATGAATGGCGAATTCGATCCTGCGATAACTGTGAAGTACCTTGCAGATAACGTTATACCTTTCTGATATATATTTCGACTAGGATAAGAAAAATGTAAAGAAGAAGTCTGAGCACAATTATAAACATCATGCGTTTACTGTAAAATGGAAATTAACATAAAGAATACTGTCTACATGAATGCAAGGGAAAAAGATATAGCTTGGGATTTGTCTACAGTATTAAAGGCATTTTGATATATAAAGTTACTGAATAAAAGTGCCTCGGAGCGCACCTCAGCTCCGATCTAAACTGGAACTCTCATAATTGACATGCATGTAAAAAGCATTCAAAAATCTGTGGACACCAGAAGACACTAAGAAGAAAGTGGGAGCATACGAATCCAGAGGTTCAGTTCATGTTTTCTAAGTGCCGAATTTTACCAACTATCGACTACGCAAATCCAGTATATGAGCCTTTTACCAGTAAGAATTATTATAGTTTAAAAAATATAAAACAATTCACAGCAGTTATAAGTCACACACTTCGTGACTAATATCAAGTACCAAGCAAACCTAAACAGTGTTGAGACAATTATGATCACAAAATAGAAAAAAACGTGTTTTTTTTTAAAGCTTGTTCGGGGTTTGCTACAAGCTAAACACTGAACATTTGGCACATTTCCTGGAGGTATACTACATGAAACAAATCATAATTTTATATTCAACCCTATTAGTACTCCTCAAGTATTTTCGCATATTATTGTTTGTTTGGTGCATACTGTAAACAAATTATTTTTTGCGGGCTCAATATTTCGCGATTTAAGTAAAAACTGATATTTTGGAATAATTCGCAGGTTCAAATTTTCGCGACGCGGTGTGATATCAATATATATTCCAATGTGTTTACATTTTACCGGAATGGTTCGCGGAACCTATTTTTCGCAAATTGTAGGCGACTCGCGAAATTCGCGAAAATTGAATCCTCGCGAAAATTAAGTAGTTTATAGTAGATCAGTGGAACACGCTTCCTGCATGGTTGGTCAATTGTAGCGATGTTATATCATTTTGAAAACAAATTAAACTGCTTATATGTTTTTATTTTAGTATATGACCACACCTGCCTTGGAGTGACGGCTAACAGAACCTATAAAGAAATAAAAAATGGTTATAAATACAACTTTGATGATACTCAGAGAAAACCGCCATATCAGTAAGGCTGGGAAAGACTTCATGCCCGTAGAAAGATTCGGGTGAGCTAAAGTTACCTGTGGTGCAACAAGCGGAAGCCTAGAGGTAAGAAGACGCGCCCGCGCACGTTTTCTGTCTCTTATTATTCGCATTTTCGTGCCGCTAGCCTTATGCCCGTTGCACAATTGGTAAGGTTAGTGCACTGCGGCTTTACCCACGCGCTCATAATAGTTATAAAATTGAGTAATTTACTAGTTTTCAATGACGCTGAACATGTGTGTAACCGAAGCTAGATTCTCGCTATTACGGATTTGTTTAAGAAATCCTAGATGATTATTCGAATTACGGTAATGATTCGCCCACTATATTGTGTCCCGCTGACCGTATACCTCCCCTCTACATTAAGCAATTAGTGTAGCGTTTGCGGCTTCTCTAAAACAAATCTGTAAGCACTCAAAATAATCCTGCACATATTTTGAATATTTAACTATATGCTTAGATACTTCTCTGCCGTAAACACTAATTTCAATTAAAGAAGTGTAGATAGACGCAAACAATTTTATAAGTAAAAAATGGCGTTTTGTATATTCAGGGGTGGGGAAAGTCGTCAGTGAAAAGTTGACCGTGACGGGTACCCGAAAGCATAATTCTCTGGGGCGACTTAACTCATCTCTACTAGCTGGTTCATCGGTGTTTGTCTTGTTCAGTGTCCCTGTACTCTGCGATGAAGTAGCCGCGTCCTTTATGTGAATTTGCATTCGAATATAGTGATCCTTTGCGTTGAAGGCTATTTTCTTACAGAGGGCTGTACAATATCATGCAGCAGGATACACGCTCAAAATTGGCTTCTTCTTTCATACGTGTAGTCTTCTCCCAATGTGATGACGGTCATTCTTTCCACCAAATCACTCCACTGACATATCTATATAGTGGAAGCACACCTAGTCTTTTTTTTTAACTGACACTTTCAAAATTTTTAGGCCTACCAGGCGCTCAAAATTATTCGTGTTTCTTTTAATATTACGAGTCGTGCAATTATGAAACTTGAGAAAATAGGAACATGCGTGTATTTCGCCTTAGAAATGAGTTATTTCTCCCTAGGTTGGTTACGCCGTTGACGGAGCAGACTTGCACCTAAGCGCACTCATCAAGTATCTTATTTTACCGGGCCTTGGCTCCGCCGATGACAATAAATACGCGGAAAGCTATCACTACATTCTAAGCGTTTTTTGGTGATTATATATATTAATTTTTGATCCGCTCTGTAGCTTTCTTGTTTGTACATTTTTGTTAATTATTTACAATAATATTTTTAATTCACCTGTTTTCAGAGACTTAATTGAGTTGTTATTTAGAATCGGTCCTTCAGTGCTGTACATATTTATTCATGCTCAGTTTTATATTTCATATCACGAGAAATAGAACTTGGGGAAAGCTTAAGCTTCGCCTTTATTAGTGGAGCGCTATAGGGTTTGGGCTTTGTGGCCCATCATCGCGCGAAAGAACTCGCGCTCGCCGCCCGGCGCGCGAGGTGCGGGCGAGCCACGATCGAGGCTCGGGCTGCGAAGAGTTCGTCCACCGCAAGCGTAAAGGTGTGTGTTTTCTAAGATCTGCCTCGTTGGTCCTTCTTTCGGGTGAGCAGTAGCACCGAACCCGACATTACTTGGCACTCCACGCGAGGCCTACCGCTCCCCCGCGGGTTGGACCGCAGGCTTTTAGCCCGTTTTAGGCGTGTTAGCCTGATTTACTTGCTTTTGCCATCCCCGATAGGCCTACGTGGTCTTTCGACTAGGCTTCGGCCACCGGATGCCATCTTTGCCATCGCGGCTTGGGCATTGTGTATATTGTGCATACTGTAGTATATTCAGTGTTTTTCCGTTCTTTTGTGTTCCGTTTTTTCTGTTTTTGTGTTGGGCTGTTTTTCTGCGGTTGCTTCTGCGATGCAGACTCGCCAAAGAAGTGCCGCAGACCAAGGCGAGACAGGAGAGGGGCCTGACCCGACGTCCATGAACCTGATGGCTCGGGTGGCCAACCTGTGCGACACGGTCGCGCAACGCCTGGTCCTGGCTGACCACGGACCCCAAGGACAAGGGCCACGACCCCAGGTGCCGGTCCCGTTGTACACGGGCTACGACAACCGGAAGTCCGTGGCCGACTTCCTGGCCGAGCTGGCGGCCTATAAGCTCGCCACGAAAGCCTCGGACGAGTACGTCCGCGCGCGGGCTCTGCCCGTGGCGTTCCAGGCGAGCGCCGCGCGCTGATGGCGCATCGTGGTCCCCTACCTCACCTGGGAAGACTTTCGGCGGAAGTTTCAAGGTGATTTCTTCCACCTGGGTACCAGTCTCGAGTCCAGCGAGAACTGGAGACCCCGGACCCAGCACCTGGAAGAGACCCTCGTCGAATATGTGCGGTGATGCAGGAGCTCTATGACAGAGCCTGCCCAACGACGTCGGAGTCGGACAGGGTTGCTCGGGTGATGCAGCAGAGCCACCCAAGATTCCGTCCCTACCTGCATGGCCGCACGTATTCCACCCTGGAGCACCTGGCCCGGGACGCTCACGGCATACAAGAGACGCTCCTGGCCGAGCTGCATTATCGGCCCCCGCCACCGCCTGAAGAAGCTCTCGAGCCGTCCTGTGCCTGGCGAGCTCCCGGGCCCTGAAGAAGTCCGACTCAGCGCCAAACCCTGGATGGCGCGGTCTGTCCCCCTGTGCGCTGGACTCCTACGCCTTCGGGCAATGGGAGCGCGGGAGACCACTCAATGGCTCGGACCCCCGGCTACGTGCCCGGCCGGCTGGATCGAGACTACGGCAGTGTGAATGCCGTTTAAGGTCCTTCCCCCGCAATGCCAACCGGGGCGCCGGTCGCTGGTCCAACGAGGGACACCAAGAAGGACCAACGAGGCAGATCTTAGAAAACACACACCTTTACTTTACGCTTGCGGCGGACGAATTCTCGGCAGCCCGAGCCTCGATCGTTGCTCGTCCGCACCTCACGCGCCGGGCGCCGAGCGCGAGTTCTTTGCGCGTTGATGGGCCGCAAAGCCCACAAGGGTTATCGGACCCTGTTCGCAAAGCATTTTCATATAAACCCGCGCCCTTTCCCAAGCCGTGCAAGCGTTTCTGCGTGGCCTAGTCGGTAGCGTCACGTGTGTCAAACGTTAGTAGATTAGCTCAGTTACGAAACTGCTCATAGACGCTGCATGCACGAGCAGTACCCCTCACTCCCACCACTCGCCTCCCATCGTTCAACGCGCCGGACGGCTACTTTTGTAACTGAAGTGCATTTATTCTATGGGATACGCATGTTTAGAAGAGCAGCGTCTAGATGGCGCCTCTACGTACTCCATGGAACACGCAGTTAGTAAACGAAAATCAAGATAGCTCTTTGAACGACGGGATTCGGACTGAGGTGAACGAGGAGGGGTGCCCCCTTTCGCAATAGTTCCACAACTGAGATAATCTAGTAACGCTGCGTGTGTCGTCCTGTCACGTGACGCGTGACGTCAAACGTGACTGTGACGTCATTAACCTATCGACCCGCTAAATGCAGCAGAAAATTTTGCTATTAAATTTAGCGAAAATTTGTATCGTAAAATTTAGCGGGTTGATAGGGTGATGACGTCACAGCCACTTCTAACGTCACACGTGGCTGCGCGCGTTGCAGTATAGAATTTTATGGTGGCACCGACGCCGACACCGGATTTTCTGCGACAAGTGCTCCTAAACGCTATCGTGTTAAAATTTGACTCAAATACAGCTCGAGCCAACGGACGCTGCTGCGGGGTAGGCATACCGAAGGACAATTTATGTCACCAGCGAATACCTTTTTTCGCCCAGCCTTATACTGTTGGATCACGTGTGATTAAAAGACTCTACAATGAAAAGGGTTTTCAGGAATGGGTAATCACAGTACACTTTCTACTCTGCGTCTTACCCTGCAGACGTGCTGATTAGCCGATCATTATCAAACCTTCGATCTGATGGCCTTTGAAATATCTGTGTCACAGAGGTCTAGTATACACTCTTTCTTCCAAATATACTGCCTCGAGTGGTTGTGCGAAGAAATTGCTGGCAAAACCGTCGGGGTTGCTATTTTTCCGTTTATGCTTTTGTTGCACACTCTCAAGTAATACAGTGAACAACAACAACATGTTGATGTTTCTTCTCTACCCCAGTCTCAGGTTAATTCAACATGGTTAAAAAATGAAGTTGTTTCTTTCTGCGGTGCTTCGCTGTAGACTACGTCAATATGCAATAGCATCACGATGTTTCTCCTGTGAAGGCCCTAGTCCCCTAAAAATTGAGAGGAACATCATTCCCTCACTCAGCCCTTGATCGTAACACACCGATCATACCTTTCTTCTCTGACCAAAGCCAGACGCAGTTCTATTTTTTGTTTATGGCGTCTCATTGACACGACGAACACGCTGAGCCTAAGTAGGGCGCCGCTTAATTCAGTGATGTCCCTTTTAGTCCGCTTCCTTTTTTTGAAAGGCATTCTACAGATGAGCAGAGCACTTCCAAGAAGTGCATGTCTTCCTTCGTAGGATAGATAAATTAATGTATGGCACTGTTTATATGCTATATATAGGGCTGCAGGTTGCGGCCATCTAGCGTAGAAACATTTCCACCCTTCCGTATTAAATCTTGCTATAAATTTGGCATCTCGTTGAATTATGCACCCCAAATTGTTTTTTTATTATCACGGTTCTAGGCTTTACTTATCCATTCAGCCATTCTCTCCATAAAAACCCGGCGGTCACGCCAATCTGTGAGGGCAGGACGAAGCACCTTGCACTTTAGTACGATGTGTGGTATTGTGTCTTGCTATTAGTATGGCTTACATCAGGCATGTGTATATCTCTTACATATTTGTTCCATTATCCTTTTACTCTATCTTCTTCCCTTCTCAACTCTAGACAGTAAGAATTTTTTAGTATTTGGTATTCCATTAAAACAAATATCATGCTCTAGCATGACTCTTTTTTACAATTTTTATTGTCAGAAGAAGCATTAATATTTGGCTCGGTGTGGGAGGCTATGACTTTTCTTATTTAGCGGGCCGCCAGGTAACGTTTGCACCTTGTCCGTTGCCTGTAATCTACGGATAATCGCCGAACACCCTTTATCACTTCAGCAGAGGATCTGCGGCACGTGGGAATGCTTAATTTTCCGAACGAGATTCAGCGCTCCTTTAGTTCATCGAGACCATCTCCGGTGGCCACTTTTTTTCTCAGCCGTTTTTCCAGCGTTCATCTGTTGTCTCCGGACACTGCTTGTCTTGCTGCTGTTTCAACGTTCTCCGTGCTCATGTCAGATGCATCTGCGGGCCTTCTACTACGCTGCGTTTATGGCTTCTTTATAAATGCAGAAATTCCTCTGGCGATAGGTCATGCCAAGGTTAGTGTCAAAATATTTTCTACTCTCAATTTTTTTAGATTATTTTTTGTTTTGCTTTTTTAATTATTTCATGGTGCCAACACATTTTTGAACTCTCAATAAAGAACAAGCCGCATGGTCAATGTTTCTAATTGTAGTAACATCCACAATCTAAATCACTGCATGAACTCGCATGAAACACACAGCACTATTCTGATAGTTCATATTATATGTGAACTGGGTCGCACGCTTATGTTTGGTAAAATATTGTTGCGCGCCAGGTAGGCAGCGCGGCCGTGGCCTATCGGTTATCGCGCTTGCCTCCCACGCGAAGAGCCAGGGTTCGATTCCCGGGAGTTACGCGTCCTTTTATATATTCTTGAAGCTTAAAGTTCTGGTGAATTCGAGAACTCTGTCGCCTGTTCGAGGTGCGAATGTTCTAGTCGCCGAACCTTCTAGGCCGATTGTTCCAGAAGAAAACGCGATTACATAAGGGGCTCCGCGCGGCGATCTGCAGTCAGTTTCGCCTCAGTGTTCCACTCTGCTCTTTCGCCGATTTCGACGCCCGCGACGCTCTGCTGTTATCCTTCTTTCCTTTTTATTTTTGGCCACAAGTTCGCCCTCATTAAACGTTTAGTTCCTTTAGTTATTCTCTGCCTCATCATTTGTCATTCGTGACATTTTGGTAGAGGTGCGGGGTACCACATGCCCCTGCCGTGTACCCCTCCGAGGGCCCGCAGTGCAAGTCCGACACCAAGCCCACGACGACCCAAGGAAGACAGTACCAAGCCCCGATCAAGTCGCCGCAACCTAGGCCTACCCCCAGAACTAGGACCACTGCCGGACAGGACAAGGAAGCTGCCGAAGCCGACGATGAACGCCACGCCGCAGCCAGACGGAACGCCACCGACGTCCATTGTCTGCGTGCAGGCCCCACCAAGGACGCCGCCGAATTTCAGTGGCAATCTTTATGAAGATGTAGACGACTGGTTGGGCAAGTACGAACGCGTCGCACGGTACAACGGATGGGGTCCTGAGCAGAGCCTGCGAAATGTCTACTTCGCTCTGGAAGGCACTGCACGCACCTGGTTCGAGAACCACGAAGCGTCCATTTCGTCGTGGCAAGACTTCCAGGCGGAGCTTCGACGCACTTTTGCCAGCCAGGAGCGACGTCAGCGGGCCGAAGAACTTCTTCAAGCAAGAAGCCAAGGGTCAAACGAGAGCGTCACAAGTTTCGTCGAGGACGTTCTCCGCCTCATGAACCGCGCCGACCCAAACGCATCTGAAGAGAAGAAGCTGCGGTTCCTGATGCGAGGAGTGAAAGAAACCATCTTCGGAGGCCTTGTGAGGAACCCGCCGATCACCGTCCAAGACTTCATCACCGAGGCAACAAACATCGAACGTGCCCTTCAAGCACGCGCCTCCCACTATCAGAGACTTCCTGGCTTCGCTGCCCTCTCGCCGTGCAGCAGCAACACCCCGGACATACGCGAGATCATCCGGGACGTCGTCCGGGAGGAAATCAAGAAGCTCCTGCCTGCTACCTACCAGCCTGCTTCGGTGTCAATAGCCGAAGTTGTCCGAGAGGAGGTCCAGCGGGCATTCCAACCGAAGGCTCCTGCCAGCGTAGCGGCACCCGAGGAGCCCTCGTTGACCTACGCCGCGGTAGCTCGGAGACCGGCGCCAGCTGCCCAGCAGTATTCGACGCAACCTCGACGTATCCTACCAGAGTCACAGACTTTCCGACGTCGGGAAGGGCAACCCCAGCTTGTCCGCACTGAACAACCGGCGCCTAGGAAGACGGATGTGTGGCGCACGGCCGATCGACGACCGCTGTGTTATCACTGCGGCGAGGCCAATCACGTCTACCGGAGGTGCCCGTACCGACAAATGGGCCTGCGAGGCTTTGCGCCAAGCGACCCGCGACCCCGCCTTGGGGAGCGACCAAGATACATTGAGGAGTACCTCCGACGACCCCTGTCCCCGGTGCCGACTCCATCGCGAAATTCCGGTTCGCCTTCGCCTCGACATGCGCTTTCGCCCTTCCGCCGCTCTCGTCGGGACAGCCTGCCCCCCCTATCTCGTCGGGAAAACTAGGCGCGGCAACCCCTGGAGGTGGAGTTGCCGAAGACGACCGACGCCAAGATCCTCCACGAACGTCGGAGGGCCCCCACTCGAACGCTACCAGACACCGAAACGACGCCCCTGCAACGGTGTCCAATAACCTAAACGTCGTCATCGACGGCCACGACGCATCGGCACTCGTGGACACCGGAGCAGACTACTCAGTCATGAGTGGAGGCTCTCTCGCCGCCTGCGAAAAGTTACGACGCCCTGGAAGGGACCACAAATTCGAACCGCCGGAGGACACCTTATCACGCCTGTCGGAAGTTGCACTGCTCGCGTCGAAATTCACGGCGAAACGTGCCCTGTGAAATTCGTCGTTCTACAAGACTGTTCCAGAGATGTCATTCTCGGCATGGACTTTCTTTGCGAATACGGCGCCGTCATCGACCTGGGTGAGAACAGATTGACGCTAAGGAAGCCTGTTCCGCCTTCAGAGAAACCCCAAACAGCGTCAGCCGCCGTCCGAGTCGCCGCCGACCACGTGAACCTGCCGCCGCGATCAAGTGTTTTCGTACCCGTCGTGAACAATACAGCTACCTGCGGCGAAGTTGTCCTGGAAGGCAACCTTCAATTGCTCCTGGGGAGAGGAATCGGCGTTGCAAGAGAAGTGGCTCGAACTTCAGGATGGGCGCACCGTGGTGCTCGTGACGAACTTCCGACAAGAAACACAACACCTCACGAGAGGTGCCGCTGTGGGCCACGTCGAGGAACTTCAAAACGCCGCCGAAATCGTCGCGATTACTGATGAAACATCGCCACCTCAGCAAGACAGTACGTCGCCAGCGCAGCTCGACATCGACCTTAAGCTTCCGGGCCCGAAACGACGGCAGCTGCTTAACCTGCTCGCCGAATACCGCGACTGCTTTGCGACGTCGTCGAAGGTACGCCAAACCGCCGTTGCGAAGCACCGCATCGTTACCGAGGACGACGCGCGCCCTGTGCATCGATCGCCGTACAGAGTCTCCGTTAAAGAAAGGAGGTAATCCAGGAGCAAGTTCAAGAGATGCTGAAAGACGACATAATCCAACCTTCAAGCAGTCCGTGGGCCTCTCCAGTCGTGCTGGTTAAGAAGAAGGACGGAACGCTTAGATTCTGCGTGGACTACCGACAGCTGAACGCAGTGACGAAGAAAGACGTCTACCCGCTCCCCGCATCGACGACACTCTGTACCGGCTGCGCCACTCTCGATATTTCTCATCGATGGACCTGAAGAGCGGCTACTGGCAGATCGAAGTCGACGAACGGGACCGCGAGAAGACAGCCTTCGTCACGCCGGATGGACTGTACGAGTTCAAAGTGATGCCCTTCGGACTATGCACGGCGCCAGCAATGTTCCAGCGTGTCATGGACACCGTACTGGCCGGACTGAAGTGGCAGAGCTGTCTCGTCTACCTTGACGACGTCGTAGTGTTTTCAACTGACTTCGACGAACACTTGCGACGACTCCGAGCTGTTCTCCAAGCCATAAAGTCCGCCGGACACACACTGAAGGCGTCAAAGTGCCGGTTCGCCTATGACGAACTGAAGTTCCTAGGCCACGTGGTTAGTAACGAAGGCGTCCGCCCAGACCCCGAGAAGACGCGCGCCGTCGCGGCATTCCCAGTGCCGAAAGACAAGAAGGCCGTACGAAGATTCCTCGGACTTTGTGCCTACTATCGACGCTTCGTTCGGGATTTCGCAAGGATTTCCGCACCGCTCACAAACCTCACGAAGGACGCCGAGAAGTTCGAATGGGCCGAGGAGCAGCAGCAGGCATTCGACGAGCTGAAGCGAAGACTCCAGACTCCTCCTGTCCTAGGACACTTTGATCAGGATGCGGAAACCGAGATCCACACGGACGCTAGTAATGCAGGACTTGGAGCGGTACTGGTTCAAGTGCAAGAAGGTGCCGAGCAAGTCATCGCCTACGCAAGTCCGGACGCTGTCCAAATCGGAAAGAAATTACTCCACGACTGAAAAGGAGTGTCTTGCGGTCGTCTGGGCAATCACGAAGTTCCGCCCGTACTTGTACGGGAGCCCGTTCCGCGTAGTCACAGACCACCACTCGCTCTGCTGGCTTGCGAACCTCAAGGACCCGTCAGGACGCCTCGCTCGATGGAGTCTCCGACTAGAGGAGTTCAACATGACTGTAGTCTACAAGTCAGGCCACAAGCACAGCGACGCCGACTGCTTGTCCAGGGCTCCTGTCGAAACAGCTTCCGGCACCAGCGACGACAATGACGACGAGTGCTTCCTAGGAGCAGTGACCACCGACGACCTGGCACGACGTCAACGAAGCGATCCTGAGCTGCGCGAATTAATTCAGCACCTGGAAGGGCGCGGGAGTACCGTGCCCCGTGTTTTCTCACGAACCCTGCCGACCTTCGCCATTCGACAAGGTGTACTCTACAAAGAGAACTTTGGGGACAGCTACTCGCCGTGGCTGCTGGTAATCCCGGCCGACCTTCGAGAGGAGGTCTTTCAAGCCTGCCACGACGATCCGACGTCCGGACTACTTGGTTACAGCCGCACGCTGGCCCGAATTCGTGAAAGGTATTACTGGCCCAAGCTGCCGAAGACCGTTCACTCCTACACACGGTCGTGCCACGAGTGCCAGCGACGCAAGAAACCGCCGACGAAGCCGGCAGGTCTCCTGCAGCCGATTGCTCCCCCGACCGCACCGTTCCAGCAGATCAGAATGGATCTACTTGGTCCTTTCCCACCATCGACGCAAGGAAACAGATGGATTATCGTCGCCACAGATTATCTCACACGGTACGCCGAAACCAAAGCCCTTCCTGCAAAGACTGCTGTGGAAGTCGCAAATTTTTTATCGAGTCCATCGTCCTCCGGCACGGCGCTCCCGAAGTTCTGATTACAGATCGCGGATCATCGTTCATGGCACAGCTGACCCAAGAAATCCTTCGGCTCAGTCACACCAGCCATCGTCGTACCACTGCGTACCACCCGCAGACCAACGGGCTGACGGAGCGCCTCAACAAGACAATCGCCAACATGATCTCTATGTATGTCGACGTAGAGCACAAGACGTGGGACGAGGTGCTGCCCTACGTCACGTTCGCCTACAATACGGAGGTCCAAGAGACCACTGGGTTCACACCCTTCCAGCTGGTACATGGTCGGAAGGTAACGACCATGCTGGACGCAATGCTGCCCCATGAACCAGCTGACAATGAGAGCGACGACGCCCAGGTGGTTGCTCAACGGGCCGAAGAAGTCCGCCAGCTCGCCCGACTCCTGATTCAAGACCAGCAACGCGTCGACGCGGGCCGCTACAACCTTCGTCGCAGGGATGTCCACTTCCAGCCCGGAGACAGGGTGTGGGTGTGGACGCCCATCCGTCGCCGCGGCCTCAGTGAGAAACTGCTTAAACGGTACTTCGGACCATACAAGGTACTTCGTCGCCTCGGGGAGCTGAACAACGAGATGATGCCCGACGGAACAAGAACCTCATCACGCCGCCCACCACGACCTGAAGTCGTCCACGTGGTGCGCCTGAAGCCGTACTACGCTCGATAGGACTGTGAACCTTATGTGTTCCAAATGACTCTTTAGTTTGCCGTCCTTTTTATGTGCTTTGTTTTGTTTTGACTTGCATCGGGGCGATGCATTTTTTAAGGGGTGGAGTAATGCCGCGCGCCAGGTAGGCAGCGCGGCCGTGGCCTATCGGTTATCGCGCTTGCCTCCCACGCGAAGAGCCAGGGTTCGATTCCCGGGAGTTACGCGTCCTTTTATTTATTCTTGCAGCTTAAAGTTCTGGTGAATTCGAGAACTCTGTCGCCTGTTCGAGGTGCGAATGTTCTAGTCGCCGAACCTTCTAGGCCGATTGTTCCAGAAGAAAACGCGATTACATAAGGGGCTCCGCGCGGCGATCTGCAGTCAGTTTCGCCCCAGCGTTCGACTCTGCTCTTTCGCCGATTTCGACGCCCGCGACGCTCTGCTGTTATACTTTTTTCCTTTTTTTGGGGGGCACAAGTTCGCCCTCATTAAACGTTTAGTTCCTTTAGTTATTCTCTGCCTCATCATTTGTCATTCGTGACAATATCTTGCAACACATGCAAGCATGACGTATATTATGGGTACTTACAACAATAATATTCATAATATTAATACATTAAATCATTATGTAAGCATGGTGGAAGTTCAGGTAAATGAATCTGTTCAAGCAACTTGACTACTCCTCAAGTACACAGCTGTGGAGAGAAAACAAAAAACTTATTAAAATATTTCTTAGAAATTACCGTCCCCAATTTTCGCTGCGTAATAATCTATTAGTTAAAATCTAAAATCAAATTCTAACAATTGCTTCTTTCTTCATAATCGTCCCAGATTGTTGATTACAATATGCATGAATAGGGCTTTCTAGGTGTGTTCGATTATACGAATTCTGTAGCCATTTCTTCTAATTTCGAACAATCATTTTTATATGGGCATATTTGTATGATGTAATGATAATTTAGGTTATCTTTGTAAGTCTGCAAAATATACACTAATCAAAGACATAATACATTATTCATGTGAGCGACATTCTAAACGCTCTTATGTCGTCAAGACACTAGCCTTCATATGAACAACACTCCTAAACCTCGAAACTGGTCGATTTCCTCCAGCGGAAGACCCTATTTCTCTCAGTCGAACGCATAGAACAGTGTTCTATCGCTTCCTCATGAGTCTTACAAAAAAAAAATCATACAACGCAAATTCAAAGTTAACTGAGGTGTTATATCTGAAAATTGAATAGCTATTATATTCATGGCATTTTCGGAATTTGGCTTAGTTGTAAATTATAATAAATTTCAAAATTATCCTATTATAATTTTTTTTAATCTGAGCTGGCTATTTACACGTTATGTTATGTAATGGACTACCGCGAAAGGTATTTAGTATATGATAATATTTTTTTATTTATTACATTTAGTCAGAGTTACATCTGACAGTTATATGTCGGGGGCTGTGTGTGCAAAAAAAACTTAAGATAATATTAATTGCGAAATAGAGTTACCCTGTTTTACAGTAGTGATTCATGTCAAATCTAAACCGCATATTTACAAGTACGATTTGCGTTGCGTTTATTTTCGATCGCAATAAAAGACTTATCAACTGAGAAAATAAATGTCAATCGAACATAATCAAAAGGCGTGCTCTCCTGACCCAGTCCGAGCGAAACACTTTCTTGCTACCTTCTACTTCAACTTTCAGTTGAAAATTAAATATGGGTAAATGCTCTCACGAAATACGCTGCTGAATATAGAGAAAAGTAGACCACCAGACGACACGTGACAGACCGACACTTTACGCGTAAGGTTTACGTTGCACCGGCCAGTGTATTCTTTTTATCTTCTAAAAGCTTGCCACCTCCTTTGTGAAACCATGCCTATTTGAGCATTTGCTTAATTTCTAGGCTCTTCTGGCGCTCTCAGTCACCTTCTTTCTGTCAGGAGTACCGATATCAACCCACACCTAGCAGACCACTCATTCATTTTGCCGTCCTCACATTCACTGAAAAATCCTTGTGGTCCTCATGGCTCAAAACAGAGTTTCCGAGTCGCCAACGCAAAAAATTATAATCATATTGAAAAAAAAAACACAAAAACACTAGAGCACAGCGTGCGGGCCGCAGATTCCTAACTCAAACCCAGACGCCTTCCGCAAACGTTCCTGCGAGAGACGTACGTCTTCCTTTTTTTAGGTCTTTATTTTCACAATATTATCTTTCCCGGTCCTCAATTAGTTGCTTTCGTCTGCAATTTTTTGTGCCGCTTCGAAGTTCAAAGTTCTTTAGTGTCCGTAAATCTTTACGCGCGAAAAGTAACATAACCAAAACGAAAATTCTAAAAGTTTGATTTTCATAAGGAATATAAAAAGAGAACCATAAATAGCAAATCCTTATAAAAATGTTGTGTCGAAAAAAAAGTACTAAAACAAAATCTGCTCCTGTTTTTTATTGGAACGGAGCAAATATGCGAAAACAAAAGTTACAAGAGGAGATATATTAGATCCTTAAGACTCCAATTCCAGTGAAAGTTTTCTTGCAGTTGTTTGCTCCGAATGCTATCCAATTGGATGGCCATTCGATCAATATTCCCTGGAATGCCACAGGAAACCTTTTTTGTCCTTCAGTTTCCGGCTTTTCGTACGGTGTTGTGGGCATAAAACATTCGTCTCGTTAAATTCCAATCTGTTTTTTACATATTGTCTTTAAACTGATCAATTTTATTTTTAGAGTTTTACAGAAAAAAAAATCGAGAAGTGAAACTACCCCAAGAATTTATTACTGAGGTAGGGACGAGCGATATTTGTTTTTGAAATTTGTGATATATTATGTCATCGGTCTCCAAACTATTCGACTAGGGGGCCGCACTTGGGACCTGTCGCCGTCTGGACGTCCAAAATTATTAAGGCAATTTTAGTGAGGAAGTACGATGTAAGTTAGCCTAAATGAGCATTTAAATGTAAGCATTTAATATTGCAATTAAAAAAATATAAGGTGGTTGAATACGTACACTTTCGTTTTAAATGCAATATGTTGCTAATTATGACATTACAAAATTGTAACACAGTGAACTCGCCCGGCATAAATAAAAGCGAATTGGAATTTTTCGTCGTATTCACACATGGCAGAATACTATTGAGAATAGTAGATCCGATGTTAGCAATATGCTAGGGTTATGACACAGGACACTCAGCCCCGTGTCTGTGAGAACGCTAAGGAATTTTATGATATAGTTACGCAGACATCAACCAGGGAACTACGGATTGGAATTCTGCGGATGACAATGTACAATAAATATTATGGGGAGAGATCCACTGTTTTTATGCAGTTTTCTCTCGGGCTTTTTTATATTTCGTTGGCACTTTTGTTTCGCGTCGAAGTGACAATTTCTATTTCTACGCGCGTTTATTTTTGCGTTCGTGGCATCGGGTCGCGGGCCGGGCGTCAATGGAGACACCGCGTCTATCTGCAGGCCGGCGGGAACGCCTCCGCAGCCCGAACCTGGCCCGCGGGCCGGAATTTAAAGACCCCTGTATAATACGAAGCCAGAATTGAGGCTTCCTTTCTTTGCGCAGCTTGTCATAGTAACATCTAAAAATACAGCACGAAACATATGCGCGTAAACATTTTCTTATTTGCTAATGCTTGTTCCGGTATTTCGTTGTCCGGCTTAATGATTCTGTCATTCGGGTACTGTATTACTTGAACGATGGTGTCGCAAGAGAATGGGGGTCCAGAATTGTTTTCCAAATATCGTGAAGTTGTCAGGAGCAGTAAAACACATGCAGCAAGTAAGTTCAAGCACGTTTCGGAAAAGCAGTTTTTCACCCGCTTGCCTGAGTTTTTACCCTTACTTCGCTACTCTAATCCTGTCTCTTACAAATTCCAGGACTCAGAAGAAATGTGGCATGTCATCAACTGCGTCATCTAACAGAGCCTTCCTCCCCCCCCCGCCCCCCCCCCCAAAAAAAAAGCATCTCCCGATAAAATAGATGCATACACAGTCGAAGAATTTATTAGCGTGTTCAATAAAATCAGTCCACAGCGCGCAAATCATAGTAGTTCGAACAGCTCTCCAATGCTTCCACAGCCCAACATTAACAGGAATGCTTGCATGCTTGAAAATATAACAATAAAAAAACGGAAGAATAATTTTATTTCAGATGCCTACTAATCAAACTTTCAGGATATCATCACATTTCAATTGAAGTTCTAAAATTAAACACTGACAAAATAGGCATACTACTACAGCATATCTTAAACAACCGGGTTATTCTTGCATATATTATAATGACAAAAGTTGGTCCAATTTTTAAGGGCGGTAATAATATTGTTAACACGCCTAAAATTATAGGCCGATATTAGTTCTAAACGCACAAATTAGTTCTAAATTTTAGGCCTGACACAGTCTAAACATACTATTCCAAAAGCTCATAGTAAAACGTAATAACGTATTCTTGGACAAACTTCACATTATAACACCTAAACAACTTGGCTTCCTGTCCAACATATCGAGGTCAAGCGCTCCTCTTCACTAAGCCAATCAATAAATGATTTCTTTAATGAAAATAAAATGACTCTCTGTGCTTTTCTAGATTTTAAAACAGACTTTGACACTGCTGACCATCCCATTTTGCTCAAGAAGCTGGACCGATTTGTTTTTAGGTGCTCATCTTTATGTTTTTTCTTAAAAGCTATTAAGAATGTCGCTCCCAATTTTTCCTTTATGTCCAATTATAAATCTTCTACTAAGCCAATTACTACAGGCATACGACAGGGATCAGTACTTCGTCCTGTTTTATTTTCGCTCTATGTCAACGATCTCTCCAAATTGCTTAACACTCGCAAAATATAATGTAAGCTGATGACACAGCCCTTGTTACTCCGATCAGTCTCTGGATAACATAATAGTGATATTACTGATGATCTAAACCTTGTTAAAGAACGGTGTAATAATAGCAAATGGACTCTCAATAAACAAGACGAAATATGTCACATTTTACTCAAATATAAAGCATATCAGCTGTGACAGCCTCTCAAAATTACATTGGCAATTCTACAATACAACAAGCAGCAACATTTAAATACACAGGATATTGTTTTTTCGATTGTCATTTACATTGGTAACATCATATTGCCTTTCTTTGTCAAAAACTGTCATACGCATGTTATATTTTGCCAAGGACTCGGCAGCATTTTAACTCTCACACAATAAAAATGATATATTTTTCTATATTTGATAGTCATCTCACATATTGTAGGAAAGCTGGTGAATACGACCCATGACACCCATTTCACGTCCATAAATATTTCACACAAAAAGGCCATTCGAGTAATAACCAACTCACATTACACACAAGAATCGTGCAGTTTATTTGGTGATTTGTTTAACACTTCGGGATATTATAACACAACATTTATAAAATGTGTCATAGAATCGTAACTACAAACACCCCATTTCTAACAACAACACTTCTTAAAGGTTCTTGTTAAACGAGGTAAAATTTATCTTGGCTTTTTATTCTTCCACAATGCCACAAACATACACAGGGGAATAGAAATTTAATTCACTGGTTTAAAAATCTAGAACTCATTGTGAGTTGATCTTTAAAATTTACGTAACATTTATTAAATATTGAACCACTATTTTCTTTTTTCTCCCTAAGTCACATTCATCTTATGGCTACCGCTTTCTTTTAGTTAGTTATTATAGCTTGGAATACATTCTGTCTGTATTCTCTTCAGTTCCTTTTTCAGTGTGATTTTAATTCACATGTTGCACGCTCTGCATCATAGAAGATATATTTATTTTTTAAATAAACCAAGACTAGCCAATTGGCTATGCGTATATCTGTATTTTAAATTATTTTTATGTGCATTAAAAATAAAACTGAAAGAACTGAAGCTGAAATAATATGAATGAAGATGAGGGTTGTTCCAGCAGTTTGCAAGGGCTGATTAATGATATCGGCGCATAGTTTGCTGATATCAGTTTATTCCCAACTTTGTGCACCGGCACACCTCTTCTGCATAGCCATTCAAGAGGCAGGCATTTTTTATCTGAGGATGCATTCAAAAAATAAAAATGAATACTGCGAAATTATTTTCTCATTAAGTTTTAGAAAAGCGTTAAGAATGCCGTCAGTGCACATTTTTTAAATCTAGTTTAAAAAAATATTACGCATTTCTGTAATTTTTAATTTTATCTCGCCAATTAACGCTCCAGGAGATACTGGTTTATTGTATCACGGCTGAAATCTCGAGTACTAAAAATTGTGGAGTCATTCCACTCGGTGAAGTTGAATAGCCACCGAAACTGGAACGTCATCTACTACGAATTACCAAATGCAACGTTTCATTCACATTCACAACAGCTTTATAACAACACTTTATCAGTGCTTTATAATAACAGACGTTAAGATTTTTCGTTCTCACTATTCTCCTTTCATTTATAAGTAATGTGGTCGGTCACGCGTTACCTTTATTTGAAAGCAACGTGTAACGTATTTCGTTACTTTTATTTGGTAACGCCTAAAACACTGCTTGCACTAGGATGTCATATAACCGAAAATCGAAATTGATGATGGAAATAATAATATTAATATTAATAATAATGTCTTTTTTGCACGAAGAAATATACATCATTGGAAAACAGGTTCGCAAAAGCACGTCTGTGCTTGTAAGCGTTACCTGGCAACCAGCAGAGAAACTACTAACAACATCAAATAACGCAAAGCACAAAATAAACAGAAAAACGCAGTAGTCTTAACCCGACAACAATTTAAAAATCGAAGGTACAACGCCAATTTCTAAGCTCTTTTTTAGCACTTTAAACGACTGTACATGTAAAAGATCATCAGGCAACAAATTAAAGTAATGAGGAACGTAAAAAGACCGAAGGCGCTTTCCGTTATTTGTGTATACCCTAGGGAGGAAAAACCGCTCTATTTTCTTCAAAACCTTTTTTACAGGTTTCTTAGACGTACTATTATAATAATTCTTAACTAGTATTTCATAGATATATAATCTTTCAGTTGACAAAAGTTGTAGGGAACGCATTTTTGACTGTGTTCTTAACTCATCCAATATGGTTCCATAGGCTGAATTTCTACAATGTTATGCAAAATATTATCTAATTTACTTTTTCTAGAGTTCGAACAAGAACCATAAAGCGTGACACCATACCGAAGCACCGACTCTCTCAGAGCTTGAAAAACCCTCATTCTCAAAGTCATGTGGTTACACCTCGCAAACGATATAAAAATGCAGATACTGCGCGAAGTCGTTTAGCAAGATACTCAATATGACTATTCCAAGAAAGATGTTCATAAAAAAAAGAAAACACCCAAATATTTTATCGAAGATACATAGTCAAGTGGCATACAATTACCTCTCTTGCAGTTAGATCGACATAGAATCAGCGGTATATTAAACGTTATTGTTTTATGAGAATTACGGAAACACGTGGATTTTGGTTGTGTCTATGTTAACACAGATACGATTGTTTTTGAACTGTGCCATTAGCTCGTAGATATCGGCTTGAAGGGACGACCGAGCTTCCGATTCATTGTTTCCCGTGAGTACAAGAGCGGTGTCATCAGCGTTATAAATAAATCTTACTATTCTGATTCGCTTAGAAGACCACGGTTTTGTGTTAGTGTTTGGACTGATATTAGTCTATGTTTGCTTCATGCTTTTCCTTTGTATACAAAACAAGTGCACGTAGAGAGCATAAAATGGGACAGACGGTAAATAAGAATATTATGTTTGCGCTAAATGGTTTATTTATATCATCAAAGCGAAAACCGGTGTGATGAAAATCGTTGTTGAAATCATGATTTAAATCACCATTGTACATACTTGCATTTTATTATCCGCCCACGTGTCCACGGGTGCAAACGACACACTATTTAGCAAAGTGTTTGCTAAAAAATACAAAAAGCACTTTTTTTCAGTTTTGTGAAAATTAACATACGGCTCCAAATAGAAACTCGCTGAGCGTCATCTAGAACACCTGAAGATTTCAATTGTAGGAAGCTTTAAAGCATTGTGATCGTGCGATGCCACGCTACAAGTTTTCACTGCTGCAGCAGGGTAAGGCTGGCGATGCAGAAAGCAGGGGATGAAAAAGCATCCTGTTTACGAATTGCCATAGCTTTTTCTTTGTTGTGTGTGTGAGCCTGATCTCGCAAACGAGTCCGAGTCCTCTATAAAAACACGGTTAATGCAAATAATGTACTTCCCAAATTGGCAAGATTGGAGCTGTCTAAGTTAACTCGGATTCATCTTTATTTTTGACGGGGTTCTTCCGTTTTTTGTCCTTTCTCGCTGGTAAAATCAATAGTTGCATCGGCCACTAATATCTGATGAAGGCGCAAAGCCCGGCGGCGGAGTGTCAGGTATCGTTATCGATCATTGAATGATCTACTAAAATTCTCCGTGTCGAAATCACGAAGCTGCTGAAGTCCTCATACATCTAGCCAAAACTACAGAATTAATTTATGTCCGTCTTACTATGCAGCATGTATTATACGCAATGAACCCCTTTCAGTCTGCCCTCTCCTGGCATTACGACAGAATCCCTGCACAATGGCTGACTAACACCGCAACATCACAGGACACTTCATGCGCTTGGTTGAGTGACAAGGCAAGAAACTCCCACAGGAGAGGTGGTCAGCGCCATGACTTTGCACTTTCGACGCAGTTTTATTCAAAACCGTGGGCTCTAGCGTTGGCCGCGCTCCGACTTTCGCCATCTCACGGAATTACTTGCGCGTTCCTTGATGCAATCGTTCCGCCATTATGCAGTGGTTTCGACCTTCTAAAAATTGGCACGTGACTTTCGAAAGGGGTTTATAGCAAATCATAGTTGAAACACTGAAGTGATAATTAAATAATAATTAAGGCTTGGGCTCCGATTTCTTTCTTCCTTTTGGTTCTGAACAGGTCGAGCCTCGGTTGAGACGTTGGTGAATAAAAAATAAAGTTTTCAGTATATTAAGTATAAGTAATTGAAAACATACAAGTGACACTGATAACAACAATTAATTAGAACGTCGGTTAAAACAAGGAAATGTAAACGCACGTTTGCCGTGTGACCTTTCTTGGTGCCGTTGAAAAACATACGGAGCACGAACCGACTACAGTTTACTCGGTATTCTTCAGATATACGTCCGCTGATGTCACGGGCAGCGTAGGGCAGAGCACTAAGTAAGCAGCGCTATGGCCCAACTCACTAGCTTTCACTCTCTCCTCAAGCCCAGAACATTAAGTCTATGTCTACGTCAGCCACCAATATGCTTTATTTGTAAACATATCTGCTTGAGATAAGATGCCTCCCTGCTGGGGTAAAAACAGGAAGAGGAACGGAAGACTATTACCATTTTCGAAATGCTCATAAAAAGCTGACTCCACAAAAGGGTGACTGGGATGCAAATAACCTAGCTGGAATTCACCAATCAGACCCCTTTCCAAAGATGCTGTGAGCAACTACTGTGCGCTTCGGGCAACGGTGTGCGCGCTACTCCATGGTGAAGGAATGTTTTTTCTTCGGCCCGCTGGCTCTGCGGGAAAAAGTGGCATGGCAAATGAAGTAACGCGGCTGTTTCCCTCCGCCGGCCGGGAAAATAACCTTGCTAGCTAGCTTGCTAGGTATGAAACCTGAAAACAAAGATGATGAGATGATGACAAATCATGACACATCATGATCTGTCTGCAAATCCCCACTAAACTTGCATAAAAAGATGCCATCAAGGGGAACCTAATGCGATGCTGTCCCAATTCTGCATGGAAGCATAAAGTAACATGGTGTTAGTGGATGCCTCAATAACATAAAAGAAGATTTAAAAAAAAAACGCGCCTACGAGGTAAAGTTTTTTTGTTTTTGTTTTATTGTTTTTTTTTCGCGGGTTTATTGTTAAAGTGTAGAAAATTTGGAGGACTGATACGGGAATTCGACTGCTCGTTTAGCCTCGCCAATGGTATCTGTCTAGCGAGCAACACCAAATACATGTGCGATGAAATAACAACGTAGTGTATGAAGCAACAGCATGCAAAATCGTGTGGCCGGCCGAAAGGCAACGGATGCGTCGGGTAAAACCGACGCTCGTTTATCCGCGTCAAACGTATACCTGGCTATCAGCAATAGTAAAGAAAACGCAGAGCAGTATAATGCAGAACCAATATATTATACCTCATTAGGCAAATGCATGCCCGAATTCGTGAGGTTAGCCAAACGATCAGGAAGCGGACGGTCCGATAGGTGTCTCTAAGTGCTCCATTCCCGTCCGAATTTGTCAGTGTATCCATATTGCGTGCGGACCGGGACACAGCACTGTGGTAGCATCTTCATTGATACTCTGGAGCGTGCAAGCTGTCGCCTATGACTACACATGAAACGCCTAAAGCCAGAGTGACTGGCGCACAGCCTAGCTTTAGGCGTTTTGCAACTCTCAAGCC
>JAZHYW010045553.1:0-10909 GCA_037355805.1 Ixodes ricinus
CACGCATAGGAAGGCGCCTACGCGTGCCTTGTGGGCCTCGTACGAATATGGCGGCATGGGGCGTGGCACGGAAGGAGAGCGAGGAGAATCGCCCTCGATAAAAATGAGCAAAACGCAGGAAGACTTGCGGCGAAAGCCACGCCAGGGGTGCGCAACTGAGCAGCACGTAAATGTCACGTGATAATCCGAGTGTGAGGTTTGGTGGGGATGGCGGGTTTGTTTACATCGCGCACGTCATAGCAGTACGCAGACTTTAACAAGTAATCCATTACAAGTAGCAGATTACTCGTCGTAACGCCATGAAAACTGCCATAAATTCCTTTCGGCAACAATAGCCCTTATGGGACCCCGATTTTATGGGTATTTTGCGGTGAAGAAAATGTGCAGTTGTAGTTTCGTGCTGGCTTTTACACTCTTTAGCAGTCCAGGTAGTTTTCGGCCCATACTTGGAGCATGGGCCGAAATTCTGCTAGGAACCGCGCTTGCGCCCGGTCATAAAACTGTCGCTCGTGAGATGGATGGGTGACAAGGCCAAACCTGATGAAAAAACAAGATGTGTTGCTGAAGGTGTTGACGTTCTGCAGCGCTCTTTGGCCGAACGACATGACACTTCAAAACCAGCAGCATCGTCGACCACTTCCTGAAAATGAACCTGAAGTAGCTGACTTCGGACAAGGAGGAAGGCTTCGTGGTCGTACTCAACGCCCTCTACGGTACCAAGGCAAGAGAGGCCATACTTTAGAACTTCAAGCGATTGAGTTCACCATCATTAGCCAAGGTGGAAGCCTGCGCTATTGGAATGCGCAGTGTCATGAACGCAGGACTTGATGGGAGGAGGGAGCATCGCGTCTTCTAGAATTGTGACTTCTTCTTGCCCCTTCACACTGTCACCAGTTTTATTTCTTCAGCGTTGTTTCTGCCTGCTGCCAGAAGAACTCGGTGTATTGCGCCGCTGTCCGGAGATGAAGTGCGTAGGTCTCTTTCAGCCGCGCTTTCTCTTGCTTCACTGGCATTTCAGTTGATCCTCAGGGCCTCTTTGTATATCCCCACCTGCCTCCAAGATTCGGACCTCGAAATTCGGCAGATTTTTTTGCGTGGCCGTACTGATGGCTGCGTTCCATTAAAGTGAGCGACGATTTCCCGAGGGTAGCATCCGTGGCGGATGGCAAAAGTGCGGTCTATGTAGTGACAACACGCAAAACCGATAAAGTAAATAAGGGGCTATACAGTAAAATGATTAGTGGGGAACACTGAAAAGAGCCCGTTGCAATATAAATAAACTGCATTAAAGTAGCGATTTAGGCCAGTTGGTTCATGTTGAAGTAGGTAAGCGCCAAAAACACTGGGACAACGAAGTAGACCAACAGGGGCGAACTCGCAACTAACTTTTATATTTTTAGAGCGCAGCTCTTAGGCACCCGTTTTCAGGCTGAGCGGCGTCGCCGTCGCCGTCAGGCGTAACCGCACGGTGCATTATGAAACGCGTGACGTCAGTGGTGACGTCACTGATGACGTCACCAGTGACGATGACGATGACGTCATCACTGCCGACGACGTCACGCGACGGCATCACGATGGCCGTGTTTCAAAATTTACTCGATCTTACTCCAGGGTAAGGGGTTTGTACCCTTGGCGTTCTAAAACCTACCCGCGTCCAGCGTTTTTCAATCTGTGCTGTCACGTGATACGGTCCGCCGGAGTAACTCTGATCCATTTGGGTAAGATTTGGAACACAGCCGATGACGATGATGTCATCGTGATGACGTCATCGGCATCGTCACTTGACTTCACAAGGGTCACGTGACGCCACAGGGGTCATGCGATCCCCGTGAAGTCACGTGCGAACCTCGTGAGGTCAAGTGACCCTCGTGAAGACACGTGACCCTCGTGAGGCGACGTCGACGCCGCTTGGAGGGAGGAGTAGCCGACAGGATGAGGAGGTGAGGAGTAGGAACATACCCTCCCTTTGTGCCCTTCCCCTCCTCCTCCTCATGAGCTGCGCTCTAATTCGGCGTTACAGGGAGTTGTGAACGGCTTTCATTTTTTAAACACTCATATAAATATAGCCGTGGCAAAACAATCAATCATGGCTAATTCCGGTGTGACCCCACTAACAGAAAGATTACTCATTTGCCGATAAGGACATTGACGTGTCACTTATACACTTGTCGCCCTTTGCGTTGATTTCAAAGCTACACGTAGCTCCCTAGTAAACCTGCTGTCGCTATATGACGGGGCACATGGGAAACGACTGCAGTGAGTGGCAAGGAGTCCCGACGGGGTAGCTTGCGTGGCCGCGGCATGTTCGCGCGCACGATCACGAAAGTAATTGCCCGTCTGGCCGATATGAGAAGAGCCGCATGACAAGGGTATTTCGCACACTACTCCCGTAGTGCACCCTGTGTATTGGGTGCGGTTCCTGGTTTTGCAAGGATTCAAATCACTGGGACTGTTGTTCCCCTTTGTTTTGTGTTCCGTGGGATCAGGCACGTAGCTAGGATTTTGTTTCGGAAGGGGGGCTCCCATGACAAAATGCTTTATGAGGGGATGGGGAGAGAAGGTCCCACTAATAGAAGACTTCGCGGGAAAGGGGAGAGGGCCGCCCCCCCCTGGCTACGTGCCTGCGTGGAATATGGCATCGTTCTTTGAATTGAGGTCATGACGCGTTGTACCGTGGTGGAAGCTTGTCACAAGACGTGTGCAATTTCCGGAGACGTATATGTGAAAAGTGGTATATAAACGGCAGTGTCAGAAAAGTTTAGTAGCTGCGTCTTAAACGTTTTGTATGTTTCCCCTTCCTCGCCCGTCGTCTTGATTTTTATTATATGTGAAATTCATTTTGTCACTGTAATTACTAAATAACATACGTCGTGCTGCTGAGTACTGTTTATTGACTCGGTAAGATCCGGGATGCGTATAAAAGCAAATGGGTAAAAGACTGTCCCTGAATTTTAAGAGATGCAACAATCGGGTAGAGAACCAGTAAGTTTATCTCGATGAATTAAACCGGTATAAAATGGCGCCCTTAGTGTTATTCAGGGAAGTGGGACAAGGAATTGTTTGAGATCATCGAGGAGTATGGCGTAATGCCATTTCAAAGCGAAGCAGGGACGAACATAAACGCCTTCTTAGCGAACTGCTCGGTTTCTATTTAAACGTGCCGGTGATTTTGTATGACGGTCAATACTACGTCTAAAAAGTGGGATCTGCATTGGTTCTCGGATGTGCGCCAGATCCATGCAACCTGTTCTTCTCGGCATCTGGTAGGCACATACCAATTTACCCTGAACGATGCCAGAATCCAAGCGATCTATAAGTACGGGGATGACTTCCTGATCCCGTGCAGTAAAGACATTGAG
This sequence comes from Ixodes ricinus, assembly GCA_037355805.1. Lineage (NCBI taxonomy): Eukaryota > Metazoa > Arthropoda > Arachnida > Ixodida > Ixodidae > Ixodes > Ixodes ricinus. Next base: position 3,360 of record JAZHYW010045553.1, read on the forward strand.
AATGAACAACACGAGTGCAGACGCACGGTCATGGGAAGCTTCCAAGAATGTTGTCCGACTTGGTCAACACTGACGAACTACCCGCCGGCAACTTCATAAAGTTCCACCACCTGTATTTGAGTTTAAAGACGGACATGTGTGCTGGAATACGAACCCCGCTCGAGCAAGGTTTCCGTCCATTTACATCTGGCCACTCGAAAACCATCAAACGAAGTATTGCCAACAGCGCCTCTCATATCCGCACTAAGCAAATTATGCCACCATCAAGCTGACGCAAGTTTTGAAAAGATATCATCCGGCTACGCAACCCTGGGCATCCAGTTGTCCTCCTGAGAGCCGTGTGCGAGACCATTTGCAAAAATATCATCTCGAAAATTACCAAGGACTGAGCGACAAAGCAGACACGACGAAAGAACATCGCAGTAGTCTCTTAGATCCATAATGTCACCCACCAACTAAGAAAAAAGAAATCGCCGCGCGACAAGATGTTTAGGACGTGTGCTCGACACCAAACAAAGCAAACTCCATGTGCCCCAGAGTAAATCAGGCCAAAACAACCCGACAACCTGTACTAGCGCACACAGGACGCAATACGCCATGTGCCAAACTGGTGTTGTGTGCAAGATACCAATGTCCTGTGGGAATTGCTACATCGAGCAAACGAGGCGCTGCATTAACGACTGAGTCAGAGAGCACGCGGCGTCGATGAAGGGACAGCGGCTGAGCATCTTTCAGCCCATTGCCGCAGGTGCGGGTAGCAGACCAAGTTTTAACAATATTTCCATTCTCAAAAGACACAAACATGCCTTTGAGCGCGAGATTCTAGAGGCCATGGCCATTGATGAAAGCGCCGATGGATGTGTGAGAATGCCTTCCATCACGGTCAGAGCAAAAAATAAAACAGTTTTTGCGATGTAGGCACGTCCCCGTGAGGGGAAATAAGAGGATCAGCTGTTAGTGGAGTTAGGTGAGGTGGGGTGACAGGGAAATGTGTAATGGGTCAGAATTTAATTTAATTTATTGTCATTAATTTATAAGCAGAATAAAAAAAAAAGAAACGAATTTGGGTTAAGCCGATGAAGAAGTATAAAGTCACAGTTGATAGTCAGCGGTGCGTATGTCTGCTTCTTCTCTTGTGTTTCTGTCCCTAACGTTCTAGCTGACCTTTGCTTTTTTTGCATATAGGGGGCATTCACTGGACGCCATATTTGAGGTCAATGTTTAGAGCGCATGCTCAGAACGAGCTAACATTAATAGCCTGCTAAGACCGGCAATCTTGATGGTGTGGAATGCACGTTGCAAAAGAACTGTGGAAGCTCGCCGTCAGCACGCGCTCAGCAGCCACGCACGCAGATATGGCGGCCAGTGATCCCTATTCGCGACTCCAGCGACCTATAGGGGACGCCACTATCGGGCAAATATGGCGGTCGAATCCAGGTCGTGCCGTGCCATGTGCCAGCTCAGCACAACGATGGGGCGTCAGCGGGCGGGAATTGGACTCAAATGGTTCGCCCCGCTTTTTATTCTCCACGTTTCGAACCTGCGGCGATGTGTTGGGGTAAGCTTGAGCTTCCAGAGGCTTGACTTTCTTCGAGGAAACGAGGAGCGGCCCACCTGTCCTTCCACTGTGCTGATGAACGTTGAGAAACGCAGAATGTCTGGCTCAGCGGTTCCACAGGTCGCGCGCAGAGCAACCTGGGTCACAGCGATTACGCACGGAGTACGCCACAGACACCGGTAGAACTGTTCTGTCGCGCACCTACCGACAGCATGCAAACACGGAAGCCAGAAGAGACGAGCAGAAATCGCGAGTGACGGAGCTGGTCCGGCCAGTTCAGTGTTTTCCCGCTAGGAGTCGTTCGTTTTGCTGGAGTCGCGAATAGACCAACACGCTGCCCTGACGTCACGCAGCTGCGGTGGCGCTGTCGACGGCACTGCGCATGCGCAGACGCTTCACCTCACGCGAATCTGGTTTCTGCGCACGCGCAATGCCCACACCTGGTGTGGGCAAACGCGGGCTTGTTTGTAAACAGCGTGTCGGTCTATAGCGGACGGCAGTGTTGCGGCGGTGGACGTTCATCATAAGTTGGTTGAAGTATATCGCAACAGACGACTCTTGGCCAGCAGACGACAGCCGGTTCCTTTGGCGCAGTGGCACACACGCTCCCATGACTTTGGTGTCACGTGCCTCCCTCCGACTCCTTATTGGTTCTGGGGGACCGTAGGCTCCGCAGTTCGCGAAGTCATCGTGGACAGGGAGTATAGTTGACCCATTGCTGTTGAAGCCACGGGCGGCAGGGAAAGAGCAGCCGCTTTTGTCGGAAAGATTAGTCGAAAAGCTAATAACCTCCGAGTTGAATAAAAGCGGACAGTCTGGACACACACAAGAGGGTTCGGGTTCTAGGGGAGTTCCTCCTTCCCGAACACGCTTGGGTAACAAACTGGGCTCACGCCAGTTTGGTAAGAACTGTCACGTGCCTCGCCGCCGTCCCTCTGATGCGGCTCGAAGGGACCGTGGCTTTCGCTCTTTGCAAGATACAGTGAAACAGAGCATAGAAAGTTCCGAAACATCATCGAGTTCTGTGATAGACTCTCCTCGACCGGGTCGGGAACACTGAGCAGTGAGACCACAGCCATGGCAGCAATTGAAGGCATCGTAATAAAAAATCGCTGAGCGTCGATGGATGAAAAAGCCGCACTTGTAAACGACAGCAAAGTTGTAAGTTGGCCTAGTTGGTGTTCGTTGAACATGATGAAACAACATCGCTCAAAAAACACAAAGAAACAACAGTACATAGCGCGTGTGTGTTCTGTGTTCGTTCCCGGAGTCGTTCTGAGCGCTGGTTTTCAATCATTGTCCACGACATGGTCATGGTTCTCGTCCCGAGTGATTAACAACATTTTGAACCACGCAAGGAGGCAGTGGGAGGAAGCGTTTTTCGAGGTGCAACATGCGGTGAATGAATGTCTTCGTACGTGACCGAGAGATTTTATTTGTATAGAAATTTACAGATTTGCTAAGGCCGGAAGACCTGCCGTGAGCAAACTTAAGACTATGTTGCAAAATAACGCACATGTATTACGCCTTCGTCAATAATCGTGACGAGACGACTGTTCAGCCGAAGAAGAACGTTCATTTCTAGGGCTGCTTCCTTTATGGGCTCAAGGTCGTGACGTCAACCACGTGACCTTCATCGACACAACAGCCGCTATCCCTGACGACCATGTCGTCGTAAACATCAGCGCCCCGTAGCAATTGACGATGCGCTTCCGCTACTTGATTGGCGCTTGCACAACGCCACGTCGCAACATTTTTCAGAACAAATTGCAAGCAACCGGATTTCAGCGGGGAGCCACCCTGGAAGCTCAATAAGAAATACATGCAGTTTCTGAAAAATTTCACGCGATTCGCTGCACAAATATTTTTGTATATTTTTGTTTAAAAATATTTGCACGTGATTGAAAAACTAAAAACTGCCCGAGTATTTAACTACAATATACCTCATATTTTCAAAAAAACGTGAAATTGTTCAAAATCAGTTAATGGCACTTTTGCATTCGAAGACAATTTACAAAGTCATCTTAATTATAAGAAATATGAGGGTGCTTTTTCCGGAAACAGTTTTGATCTGAAATTGAAACGTTTCGGAAGAACGGCTGAACCGTATTTGTTATAGGTTCGAATAGCCTCAGAGCGTCACAGAGTAGCCCGACAACATTATTGAGCGTTACCGCTTATTTAACAGAACAATATCATGAACCACATAAAATAATTTTATTTTTAAATGAAAATACTTGAGTTAACAAACTAGGCTCGTTGAGATAAAATCCGAGATACGGAGAAATAAAATAACGGGCAACACGACACAAACTATTGAAATTTTGTGTCGCTGATCGAAATGGTTTTGGTTTCAAAACTTTTAGTCACGTCGTCACGTGACCAAAACAAAGCGGGCAGGCAGATGAAATCGATTATCACAAATCGCAAGGCTTGTTTTCATCGCATTGATTGCCTGATCTCACCAGTTTGACTACGCCACCACTTCCGCAATGCATCGAAGGAACTTTAGTCTTTTCTGCACGTGCGACGATCTCGCTGGAGCTTCCATGGCGTATTCTCGTGCACTGCCCTCGGCACAGCCGTCTGCCTCCTATGAACTAAAGTTATGGCGGCGTCACCCTTGCGCCGAACGCTTAATGAGATCGGTCTAGTGCTCTTACGACGTGTGTGGTATTCGTTCGAAGCGCCCGGAACGTTGTGGTTTATGTTGACACAACAAAGGTGGTATGGATGTGACTGTGTCGACAGATCTCCGACATCTGTGTTAGTACAGAGGATGGGCGCACGTGCTGCCTAAAACCTCTGCGGTGTATACGTGTATCATGCTTATAAGAAATACACATTGCAGATCTAGGTACTGCTGGTTCCAACGAACTTGATGGCGTACCATCAACGTGGGCCCTGATGTATACGTTTCCATGGGGACGCATCGAGCGGCTATTTTACAGCAGCCTAGGCTGCAAGCAATAGTCGGTGGAAGACCTTCGCGAAGCTAAAGCTATTTGCGCAGTGCAAATTATCGCACTTCATATAACGTTGCCATTGTCGTAGGATCTGGCTATATAATGTATTCCTAGTTCTCCAAAAGATGCCATTAATACGTTGCTTACCTAAAGGCGCATATTCCTGCATCACAGTTTCGATGCGTTTCACACAGAGGGCTTACCTGAAAACCACGGGCAGCGTGTTTCCATAGTGGCACAAATCTGCGATCAGTCAACCGTGATACGAGCGAAATGTTTGATAGGACTACACAGTACACGCAGAGTTCGACACTTGGGCACGCACAAGCTGCCGCCACAAAGCTTACCAGCTTGCTTTTGAGCCTCTTTCATCAGTTTGGCAGTCACTTGGGAGCACAGAACAAGAACGCGCTCGATGGGTCGACGCACACGCAAGTCTCAGCTTAAACATTTTGTAGAAACTAGCTCCCCAGTGAATATCGTATATGGTAACGCTGAGACCGAAAAAGGGCAGGATAAAAACAGTAAGTGGACAACAAAAGCGTACAGACGGCATCTGATGCACTCTGTCCTCTATTCTTTCTTCCACTTAAGCCGGAGTCAGACTGTTCACACACGAGAAAAGACATCGCCGCAGACATAATGACATGCTTAACGCGGAAACGCCTTAGGCATCTTGGAATCGTATCTGTGTATGCCTTCGGCCACGCGTGCAGTATGACCCAGCGTGACCGTCGTAGGCAAGGAAGAACGAGAGTGGCTGCAGACAGTACATTTTGCATGGTGTAGTAGCAGTGTGGCCGCGGCTTCCCGTTTTAAGCTCTCTCGTTTGCAGACCCGATGTATGTATTGTGTGAAGTGTCACAGAACCAAGGGCTCTGCCGAGGAACAGTGCACTCTGCGAGCGCCTCGGAGACTCCCTCCAGCTGGGCGTGGGCGCCACCTGTCCCAGTAGCCGCTCCGCTTTCCCTGTCCCCCGAAGGTCGCCTCCGAGAGCAGCATGAGGTCTGCTCCGAGTCATGGTGGCCAAGCTCCTGGCGCCGTCAGCACGCGCGAGATGAACGCGCGGACCGTCAGCTACGTGTATCTAACTTTAGGGTGCAGCCGCAGGGAGGTTCTTTTGGTTGTGCTGAAATAAATTGTCAGTGCATGATCTGCCTCGCGGTGGCGACATTCTTCGTGAATCGTTTTTTGCCTGTTGCGGGCTGACAAGACGTGCCAGGGGGGGGGACTCAGGCAAAGGAAGGGGAGTACGGAGAAATAAGACAAAGTATTGGTGCAGTATGCGGACACTCCTTATGCGACAGGTTCATGAATTAACTTGAATCGCGTTTGCAGGGCCTGCTAAAGTGTTACGCAGGCTGGGATTGCGACGTTGCAGTGTCAGGCCTCGCTGGGACGTTATCCCCAAAGGCACTCCAGAGGCGTAGCACTTGAAGATGCTCGGTAACGTCACGCGACATCATGACGTTAACGTGACGTCTTGGGGTCACGTCACATAACTGGTTTGGCCGATCGATAGAAAACTCGCAGAAGACAACGAGCGGCTGGGATGGGGCACTGTTGGCTCCGCTTTGACTCCATCGGATCGAGCGCAATGGCCGTGGTCGTGCTCATTAAACGGGGTATCAGAAACCGGCCCATGGAAGACATTCCGCTTCCATGCCCAGATTATGACGCCCACGAATTCGGTGGATGTGAAATAAGGCTCGCCAAAGCACGGCACCCCACGCATCGATTCCTACCTGCTGTGTCATCTCGGCGAGCAGGTGCGGGTAGGCGAACTTGAGGTCCCTGGCTGCGTGGACAGGTGCAGCCTCGCGGTTCCGCCAGAGCTCGTCGCACTCTGGCTGGGCGCTTTCTGCCAGGTGCCGACGCTCGGTGTCCGCGGGGGCAAGGCAGACTTCAGGTTGGCTGGCCGAGCGCATTGGAGGCTGCTCCAATGGCTGTCGAAAGCATCGACAAATGCATACACGCAATATGTTCAATACCCATGCAACACGCATACTATGCATACCTAACAGAGTACAAACATGCACGTATTGATTACAGATATCATGTCACTGGATCTTAAACAATCTTGTGCGCAGCAAGGACGAGGACAAAAGAAGAGAACAGGACACAACAAGTCAGAAATAGATATATATTCCTGACCCATAAAAGCAGCATTCTCCTTGTGTGTCCGGTGTGGCGAAAGCAACTCAAACTGCCCTTTCATTCAAAAATATTACCACAAAGAAACACACATATCCTATGCCGATCAGAAAATAAGCCAAATCTCAACCTACCCAGCAAAAAAAGGCAAAGGCAGCTTGCAGCATGCATTCAAATGCAAAACAATACCGTACAGAAGACAGGTACAAAAAGAAAGTTAGAGAGTGATCCGTTGGCAACCTCTCATCGCGGGCACGTAAAATACACATAAAACCAAAAGCAACAAGTTGATGCTGATGCGCCACATCTAATTGAGTAAAATATGGCTAATTGGAGGGCCATTAAGTTAAGGTAGTAGAAAACAATGCACTTTTATACGCTATCCGACAGGAAAATATGGTAGACGACCATGTGTCCAAACAATGAGCTGACGTCGATAGCGTTCACAATTGAGAAAACGCATCTACTATATAGTATATATGCGTGGTATTTCTTATTCTGCACAGATTTTTTTTAAAAAGAGGTTGAAAGGACCTACAAAGACGCGGTTTGTGCAGATTGAGTTACACGGCCAAAGGGACAGAACGTTCCCACAAGAAATGCAGGTCAAATAGTAATTAGAACAAAAATTACTAATTCACTTTTCAATTAATGACTTCAGGACACACGTTTGTATTGTATGAAAGTAGCGTTCATTGAGTTTATTATGACATTACTAGGGACAATCGCATTTTTAAATATTCCCGATCAAGCGCGTTAGTTTGAGATGCCCATCTCCGAAATTTGCTCTGGAAGCCATGCTTGAAGCCAGCCGACACCGAAACCAAACGCGCGAAGCCCGCCAGGAAGGACGACCCCTTTTCACGGGAGAG
>JAZHYW010045554.1:0-10249 GCA_037355805.1 Ixodes ricinus
CGCCAGCAGTCTACTTCATGTGACGCACGCTAAAGACGTTAGGTTAAGCTTCGTACTCAGTGTTGGCGGTAACGCCTTACAACTGACGGCGTTATCAAAAACGCGTTACTTATTTCAGGTAGCGCAGTTAGTCAGGTAGCGCAGTTAGGTAACTGTTGCCGTAAGGGCAGACTGTCGTCCTGCTGTACAAACACCTACAACGTCCAATTTCCGTTAGATTAATTATGGCGTCACTTTAGTTGAAACGCAAAACCTTACATAGCTACTGGCTTGGGGACGCAGCATTCAACCTTTTCCGCCTCAAGCAAACTCAACCGTAGCCACTGCAAAAGTGGAGCTCAATCGAAGAAAGGGCCGCATATTCAGGGTCAGGGTCGAGTACACTGAGAGGAAACGTTTTACTCCATTTCACCGAGCGAACGTTACGAGCCATCAAAGCCAATTCACCGCATTGTAAGTGTCACGCATATTTGATTCGGTATTCTATATAAATAATCAAATTCCTAGCCATCGCTTACGTTTTAGAGTAATTTTGTAAGAATTTATACAAATTTATTAGGAAGTACTTATAAGATATATCTGATTATCTTTGGAAGGGCTAAACTTAGTTGAAAGCTTAAATAGTTTTCGGTTCCCTAATTACTTCAAATTGGTTCGATGATCCCTTCAAAGGAATCATCGAACCAATTCTTCGACAGGAAGATGATTTACCAAAACTGGTGGATCAAGAAGATAAGTATAGTTTTTATTCGGTGATCGTAATTCAATAATCAACACAAATAAAGAGCGGTTTCCGAATCTGGCAGAAAAACGTTTTTTTTTAATGGGAAGTAATCGGAAAAGTAACGGTTACTTTTTCATGTAGCAACCAATTTCTTGTCGTCATAACTAAGCGAGTTTTGTAATCGAATACTTTTTAACCGAAAGCAATTGTAGTTGTAATCAATTACGTTTTCAAGTAACGTATACAAGTATCTGTCACGTGACCCTCAGGAAGGGCGCAACGACCCATGGAGCAACCAGGATGTCGAACCGAACCCGAACCCGAACCGAAATCCGGATGAAAACTGTTATTTTTGACCGAACCGGTACAAAACCGAAACCGAAATCGAACGCTTCATATTAGAGAGTTTTAGTAGATCGTTCCGATACCCCGATAACGATACTATTTATGTAAGCGCAAAGGCGGAGGCAGAGTATCGGGTATCGTTATGGGAGTCATCGGAAGGATCTACTAAAACTCTCTATTGAACCCGAACCGGAACGAAACCATAATCTGACGTAGCGGTTACCGGTTCAATGAAAGCGGTTAAGGGCCAATTCCGTCAATAATAGGTTGCAGGCATATTTTTTTCTTATACTATTGCCAAGACTGATGTTATACTCTATTTCACCTTATGATGTACCACAGGAGAAGGCTACAAGCGCGAGCTCCTTGCTCTAGGGCACGTCTCGGTTGCAGAAGCTCTCGTGCATTAAGGGCAGCTGCCAACGCTATAAACTCGCGCTTCTATCCTTCGCTGTGGTACAACATAAGGTGAAACACCATATGTTGTACCGCAGCGTACTGTCAGATATCTTTACATTTCGTATTTATAGCATGTGTAATACAAAATACATCATCATCAAAAGCAGACACAAAGAGACCGCATGTTCAGTGAGCTCCCTCAGTTTTCCACCTCTACTTAGGCATATGGAGAGCTTCAACTTTACTTTGTTTCTTGGATTGACCCTGGCTGGGCGGTAGCCGCGCGGCGATTTCAGAGCACCCTTGGACTTGGCCGCTTGGCTACAAAAATGTCCGAGTGTCAGAGTGGATTGCGCCACTCTAGGCACGGAGGCCTACGCGTCCGCGAATGTTTGACCTCAAGATGGACCGTAGTTACAGTCGATGAGCCATTTAGCCAATCGAGCACCGAGAGCGCACCACCTGACCTTCCGCTTGAGTGCAGCGGCACGCTGAAGGAAGGTGGGACAAGTACCGCGCTGCATCGGCAGTATAGTTTGTAGAGCTGCCTGTGGTCCATTTCAATAAAAAACAATATTTTCTTCAACGTGTTCAAAATGTTACCTAAAAAAAAAAGCATGGGTTGTCGGATGCAACGTTACTCGGCGATGATTCGCCGACGCGCCGCACCTTGGAAGGAGGCCGGGGGAGGAGGGGAGGGGGAGGGAAAGAAAATGTTTTTTTTTAATATATTTTAGTAGGTTTGTCAGACTAGCAAGGCCAGCATGCCACCTGTTCAACCACTTTCTCATTTTTCTTTTAAAACCTCTTTTGTCGTCGTCAACTGTAGCATTCGAGAAACGTAGTTCGGTGTGTTGGCATTACCAGAATTTTGTTCGGTAACTTACACTTTCAAATGTGAGTACTGTTATATAATATTATCACGCACTTAACGTTAATAATTTATGCTATGTAACTGCTTCTGAGTCCCACAGACCGGGTCATTTGCATAGAGCGTTGTTTGCGAAAAAACCAAAGTGAGAAGACAAAGCATCGCCACGAGATCTTTAGAACGGCGTTTTTCACCGGAACCCGAAGCGCTGTCAAGATGTATTCACATTTCATTCTATGAGCGAAATGTTTTAACTCGTGCCAAAACAAAGACGCTTGGCCTGAATAACTTCTAAAATTCGTTACGATACGACGCGAATGGTTTTTTTACATGGTTCATGTCCTCTCCGCACGGGCGGCCTCGTAACCTTCGCGCCAATCGCAAGCAGCAGACTCCCGGCGGCTGCTGCCCAACCTGCTGCGTCCTTTTAAACCGTTTTGTGACAGGCACCTTGCGGACGGGTGTCAGGGATTTGAACGATCTTCTACGGTTTTAAATTCTATTTTCGCAAGCCAACCTCTTGACTATCGAGAGTTGTCTGTTTGGCGTGCGAAGAAGCCACACTGTTAGCAAAAATAACACGCTGAGACGTGTAAACCGTTGTCCCATAGCGGACACGTCGAAACGTGTTCGTTTTACACGCAGCCATGTGTGTTTTTCGTCTACACATGAGGTGCCGTGTAAACATACACACGATGCACCGTGTCTGCCTTCCACAACACACGGTTCAGCGTGTTATGAAACACGTCAGGCCAGTAACCGACAGCAGGCGAGAGACGAGCCCAGCGAGCCGCGCTCCTTTCCGCCGAATTGAGGCACACAGGTCGCGTCTGTTCTCGTTCGATGTCTTTTATACAGAGTAAACAGTCTCCCAGCGTGCAAAGGTAAATGTGCAAAGGTACGTACTTGCGTCGCCGGCGGTCGGCGGCGTCGGTACCTACAACGGAGACGCTAGACAAAAAAAAAAAACGAGTCCCGAACTTACATGGATAAATAACTCACTATTTGGAATCGGGTGGTAACTTACGCCACCTAGCAAGATTTCTAGCAGCCTATAAAAAAAGAGTCTGCTAAGACGCTGCGAACGATCACAAGTAGACACCAACCCACATACATCACGGACAACATGAGTAGCACGTACCACGCAACACTAACGTATGCACAAAACATCATACACATCACAAACAGCACCCGACACTTCCTACTCAATGTTCTTTCTCCCGCGCGGCGTATATAAGCTTGACATGTGCGGGTGAGCCCTTTGGTCGCTGACCTTTACAGATTTATAGAAGAAGACACAAAACACGGCACAATGGACAGCCGTTTGTAAGAACTGTTTGCATTTAAAAAGTATGGAGGCAAAATCTATTATCTTAGTCTGTTGCGAAAAATAACGATGTATTAACAATAAATCTTAAACCGGTCGTGAAGAAGTTCAAACTTTTGTTATTTTCATGCTAGACCAGTGTTATGAGCAGTCCGACTAGCTTGAATTAGATAAAAAAGAACACAATTATTGGGATTTTATCATTATGTAATTAATAATAAATGGAAATGATCCTTGTGAAAGCATTTTTTATATATTCTTGTGAAGGACATCCGCCCAACACTTCACTTCCAGCTGGTTGCAGTACGGGAGCAGACGCCTTCACTTTTGGGGCGTTTTGATGCAGTTTGTTGTCGTATGTCGTGTCGGTGTTGAGTGGAGCGGTGGGGCTCGGGAGTTTGTGACCGGTGTTATTCGTGATCACTGGTGTGGCGCTGATGCGTCTTTTTTTACACCGCCACCACCCCGAACTTTGAAGATTCACGGGCCCGTAACACTGCATTATGCTGAATCGCGAGCTCCTTCTCTGTTGACGTCGTTTTCCTGGTACCACTCGTGGATACTGCAAGCGTTTAAACAGTGCGCACCGTCTCGCCTACATCCCCGGTGACGTACTCGACCTGTTGAAACATATTGCTTCCGTCATTTTGGAGTACGCAAGGCAGTTATCTCGTTGCTCTGGTTTCGGTTATAAAAGCAAGGCAAAACGCTCGTAGTTCCCGCCCTCAGTACACGTTGGACATCTTCCACACTTTGACTCCGGATAACTGGATGAACGAGGATTTACATTTACTTCAAAGGTCACTCTCGCCGCTTCCTCACCGTTGAGCAGCAGGAGCAGCTGGCGACAAGCCGCGGATGAAAGGCTTGAGCATCAACAGCCCAAGTGCACTCGGTGCCGATGCGGGCGATGCGGGTTTCTGTCAACCGGTAGGCTAGCACAAACCGTGACCGTTCCAGCTCTTCGTCATGACACGGTGTTGCAGAAAGCAGTGTAAAATACAACTACACGGACCACCGAAGCAAACGCACTGTTATCGTAAATCTTGGCTTGTGATTGCGCCTTTGTAGATCATCTTATTCGTTTTGCTGGAGAGACGCAAACGACGGGCGTAACAAAATCGCTTGCATATTCCGCATACCTCGCAAAAGCATTTACCGTCACCTTGCGAAAAGCGCACCGTCCTGACTTCCCCTGCCTTTTACCTGCTTTAGAGCAGTTTGTACCTGCTAGTAGGTATGCCTACTGAAACTGAAACTTTAGAAACTAGGGGCAGTGCCAGAGAGAAAAAGAGACAAAGTTGGGAAAGCTTGCTCGCTCTCTCCGACTTCTCAACTCTCAAGTGATTGTACCATAATAAATGCACCAACGCCTCTTCCCAAAATACGCCTCTTCCCAAAATAAAGAAAAAGCACTATGTTCACTACGTAAAAAATGGTCTCAGTTCATGCATCTGTGGGCAGGTAGGAAATCTTGCCCTAATTTATTCACACCGCATGATGTGCGCAACAAACTCACACGAGATTTACAGGAAAATATCGGTGGTGACTTAAGTTTCCCTGAAATTCTGCATAACCGGTCGTTTGCAGGACCGAATCATCTACTCGAGCGGTGTGCGTCGCTGTGCAAACACGTCGCTGTGCAAACGCAGTCCAACACGAAGCATAAAAACGGCAGATTTAGGACAACAATCCGGAGTCCATTGTTCAATTAAAACGACGTAATTTTGTTGAAAACACCCGCAGCTTTTTACTCACGCTATCCGTCGGGATACTTCCACATTTTGAAACGGAACTAAGGAAGATTTACTTTTAAAAACACTCGCTGCGTCCTCCCGGACCAGCTGGACCGGATCAGCTGACGACGACCCCACAACAACCAATTTGCGCTCCGTGTTAGTGTGGGTTTCTACCTCCAAGCACCGCACCATACACCACGAACGTTTCAGCTCTTTTTCACATCGCCGTGTTGCACCAAACAGAACGAGATCGCCGAAGTCAACGCAGCGCTGTCGTGAACCTTGGCTTGTGGTTGCGCACTCGTGGACCCTGTGACTCCCTTCGCTTTCCAAGCACACACGACGATAACGAATGATACTTTCCGTCTCCCGGGAACATCACAGGGGCACTTCTCCGGTCACGTATTCGCTACATGTGCTCGCAAATCGAGGAGCTTCCCCCATTCCCGTCAAACCAAAACAATACCGGCGCCATGTTAAACGTGCGTTGCTGCGAGAGTTTTTCCGACCAAACAAAAACAACGAAAGCAAACCGGCTCTCGCTTCCAGCGTACATCGGCGTTGCGCCGTGGCCAGATTTTTTCTGTCAGCTCTAACTTAAAGATGACCTACAGATGCAGCAACACTGGCCACCACGGAGCGCCGTAAATTCTGAGGAGGTTGCATGGGAAGCGGCGGCACCTTCGCTTGCAGTTGAAGGGTTGAAGCCAAAACGAAACCAACTGCAATGTCACGTGTTCAGATCGAGGGCACGCTTTTTATATCCATTTTAACTGTTTAGAACGAGTAATTACACCCATAACTTTATTTGTGGTGTGTAAGAAACTATTATCAAGACCCCTAAAATAAATACAAACCTCGGCGACAAAAGGAAGCCGCATTGCCATCGACCAGAAAAAAATGGCAGCGAGCACGGTAAGCGCCGAAAGCGCGGGGTTTGCCCCGTCCCGCGACATGCCGTAATTGCATTTGGTGCCTATCTGTCTCCGAGACATGTTTCTTTCCGCGGCATTTGTCTTCACGGACCTTTCTAGGTGTGTCCCCAAGCATTCCGATGCTTCGATAGCCGGCAATGCTGCGGTCGTCGCCGGGGCTGATGCGTGTTTTCGAGGTCGGCTACACGGCTATGCGTGTATAACCGAACCAAAACACGTTTTTTACAACCTCGCATGATTTTTGAACGAATTACCCATTACTCAACGTGTAAATTTATGGTAATTTGTGTAAATAGCGTGTTTTTCACCCCAAATATTCACTAAATACACGGGACTTGCTAACAGTGCACCGACCCTTCTGGAGATGGTCTGGGAAGGGTTGCCCTGTTGAGACGGGGCACCTCAGGGTCGTTGCCATCTTTGGTGCGTTTTACTGTTTTGCTATTTTTGGAGACTAACACCTTCCGTATGTGTTTGTGTTCGTTGGGAAGCCAGTGAATAGAACTATTTATGTAGAATATGGTGGGCGGCTTCCCCGTAAGGCAAAGGTCGACAACACGTTTGTCAGTATGTGAGCCATTGGCTAACCGGCAGCGAACGCTATGGGGCGCTAGTTGAAGGTGAGCTGGCCGATGATCCGCTCCGCCAGCGTGCGATCTTCACATCCCAGCATGTGCGTGCTCGTCGCTTCAGAAAGCGAGCAAAGCACGCGCTATACGCACGAACACTAAAGATGGCACCGACCACAAGCTCTTTTTTGGAAAGGCTTATAGACCCATCCCGAAATTACGCCCTCTTCTGGCAGAGTTTGAGATACTGCACACGTTGCGTGTGCAAAAAACACCATAGAAGAGGGAAGAGTCAATCACTTATATATAGTTCACTTAAGAAGCAGTATTACTGCAAGTAATAGTCTTGCCACATTAATTATGTCTTTTGCGCACGCCACTGTGCTGGGTTTTCGATCTGCCTGAAGAGTGAGTAGTTTTGGGGGTTATCTATTGCAAGTATCTCGTGCACAGAAAAGGCTGCTGGAAGTGCTCGGTCAATTTTGGAAGGTGGAGTTAGGAACCGGTTCGAACCGGTTCGTACCTACTAAAGCCGGTAACCGGAGTGATATTATGTGCGCTACCCTAAACTGGAACCGAACAGGAACAAAATACAATACTACTGAACCCGAACCTAAACCGAACCGAAATAATCACCGGTTCGACACCCTGGGAGCAACTATACTTCATCTCACAAATGCCGCGCAGTGCGTGAGTTATACGAGGAGAACTCGTGGGATAGCGACATTTCAATACCGCACGGGCGTGCCGATGCCTTTGTTTGCACTGCAGATGTTTGTGAGATGAAGACAGTCGCATGACATGTTCCCAGCTTTTGTATTACCTTATGATGGCTCGTAGAGTCCACCACGGTCCACCGTAAAGTGAAACGGAGTGTTGATCCGCGAGGACGCCCGACAGTGACAACGGAAGACGGCTATCGACGCTCTCCGTCACGTCCAGTGCGCTCTGCGAACGACCTCGACGCGCAGTGTGTAGGCGAGCGACGTGGCAGGGCGATCGTAGGCTGAGCGAGCCCGCATTGACCGGCCCGGCGACAAACTGCCGGAGGGCTGGGTGGTTAAAACGAGATAGCACACTGGCGCCGTTCATAGGCTTGTCCTGGAACGCTTCCGGTATGCGCATACTTCTTTTGTTGTTGTTGTTTTTGATCGCCCCATTTTTTTGTCGCCCGGGCTTAAAATAGCTTGAATTATGTTATAAGCGATAATTTTTCATAGATATTGCGTGTACATTTGATTGAGCTTGATTGTGCCAGTTTGTTGGCGCATGGGCATTTTAGGCCATATAGCTCCAAATATCACACTATTGCAAAAAGAAGGTTCAGAAAGGTCGAAAAAGCTTTTGTAGCCGATAAAAATAAAACAGTCAACGCGGCGCGTGCAGCAGTATATAATTATGAAAGTGATTAATGTAAAGCTTATGGCTTCAATCAACATTCGGTGCAAAGCGTGACAGGCTCTTAAAATTAAAAACATGTATATGGGGCGGATGTGCGGTTCTGTCTCCAACCAACCAAGCTGATGCGTTCAGGAAGGCGAAGGAGCGAATACTGGGCAGAATCGGACACCGATGATCACTGTCTATCTGCAGGGAACTCAAAGGAGAACATGCATCGCACTTAGGGCCCCTGCACACTTGTTCACTGGGGTGGATCACTCTCAACGGAGCGGATACCCATGCGTGAGATGTGTCTGGCCGATTCTCATCCACCATAAGATTACCTCGAAGAAGCGGTCCCGGTGTCGGGCGCTCACCCTTACTCCAGTAGAATAGGCTTAACAGAATAAAGTTTGTTGTTCACTTACTTGTTCCAGTTTTTGTTTTCTTGTTGATATATAGATACTGATGTGTTCACTCAGGACTGCACGGTAGTCTCGCAAGGTTATATCTTTAATATCCACCTTTTTCCCCAGATGTGTTTTACGCTTTACGATCAGCCTCTCTTCATTCCAGGAATTCTGTGGACTGAGAACCCGGCAGAAGGTTATTTCGATATTGTTCTTCGAAAGGCGGTACGCACTTGGCACTGTAATTCAGGGTAACAAGGGGGATTTCTTGTTGTCTCAAGGGATGCGGAGAACTCTTAGAGCTTTAAGGAGTCGCGTAG
Source organism: Ixodes ricinus (assembly GCA_037355805.1). NCBI lineage: Eukaryota > Metazoa > Arthropoda > Arachnida > Ixodida > Ixodidae > Ixodes > Ixodes ricinus. The sequence continues at coordinate 9,020 of JAZHYW010045554.1, forward strand.
AGCTATGGAGCAGCGGAGTCTATTTTCGTGATGTGATTTGCAGGCGCGCGCAAATTACATGACTTGCTGTATTAAAATTGTCGCGGCCGAGTGTTAATTCTCCGCACACATTCATATGTGCTTTTCCTCACTGCAGAGCAAACGAGCGGAAAGAGTCATTGCTTTGAGTTGTCAGTGCAGTAAAAGTGATGTAATTATTATACTTCTCTTGTTGTGAGTTTGGAGACATTCCAGTCTTAAAAGTTCGTGAGAGTGTGGTTCTCATTGCGTTTGGTCAATGACAGTGCCGAGCAGCAAGCAAAGCCACTGCCATGGAGGCTATTGTTCCTAAAACCGAAGCTTTCACAGGTGGGTTTATGTCCATTACCTGTCGAGACGGCTGCGGACTTATTGCACTGAAAAAGGAGGAACGATTGATGTTTGTTTTGAAAAGTTCTTTTGAAACGGGATTTCTCTAGGACACCGTGATACGGATTTTGCAGTTCCAAGCGATTCCGAAGCGTAGGTTACCTGAAGCCCGAAGAAAACTCCAGTTTCTCAAGAGATGCAGCTTATTGGCTTCAGCAGATAGGCTCAACATGAGTGGATGTGCGGAATCTGCCAGCGACGGAGACGTATTCCCTTATGGTGAACACGATCTCAACATCCCTGACGGCAATGCCCTTGCCCGACCCATACACTACACTCTTATGATGAAGTCGGGATCGTGCAATTGGAGCCGTAAATTTTTAATAAACTGCAAACGATGATAACGACATTGTTTGTTTGTTTGAAGGAACTTTGAGGACATTCAAGTGCTTTGTGTAATGATTTTACGAGATCGATTATAAGAAAGCTGACGGACAATCTGCTATCAAAGGCAAGGCCGATCATTTCTGCATCCCTTTTTTCTGGATGAATTCACGTTATGCATTATCGGGGCGGGCTCTGGTGCAGGTCCACAGTTTTTGAGAGAAGAGGACACAAGAAGATTTTCGGGAAAAAATGTAAACCTAATATTATTGGCCCATTCCAACATTTTGTTATATGCTAATCGGAACTCTGCGTGCTGCAAGTAGAACAGTTACAAGTTGACCCAGAAATTCTGGAGATCACCAACACTCGATGAGTATGGGACTAAAGGAGGAATTATACGAGATATAATTTGGTTTCCTTCGGCGTCTTGCAGACCTTGTAGTGCACCAGTTTCATCCGATTCTCTAGAAAAGTGGTTCTAATATGTGTCATCCA
>JAZHYW010045557.1:0-13116 GCA_037355805.1 Ixodes ricinus
TATCAATGTTAAGTCTGGTAACAGTGTATTTTTGCCGAATCATTGCCAAATCTTTAGAAAAGATCGGCAAAGTTGCGCCGAATTTTCGATTCGGCCCATCACTAGTAAAAATATGCGACCCAGGGGGGAGGTCTGGTTTGCCCCCCCCCTCGCAAAAGCAAGTTGGTACGCCATGAAGGTTGGTTATCTTAAATTTGCACACCCAGCTCGACGCGCGTGGAGCGAAAGCTCGCGCTGCAGGGAGTCCAGGGATCCTGGGTTCCGGAGCCCCACCCCTGCCCGTTTCGATCTAGATGAGCATCGTACCGGCGTGCGGTCGTGTATCAGTACTGCCTGGTACACGTTAGAGACCCCAGGCTAGCGGTTGTACTGCACTGGCTAAATTGCTCATCTACAGCGAGTGACTCGTCGCAACTTTAAATGGCTGTCCAACTACACGCTGTAAAAATATCCCCACAACCCCAATTTTTTTTTATCTTAAATTTATTCAAGACGTCTTGAAACTGACAAACCTATTTACAACATATAAAAATCCGTAGAAAAAAGTGCTCACGCAGGTGGTTGCAAATTGGCAGGAAAACAGACACCAAATATTGTTTTCCATTCTCCCTGAAGTTTATTACAACCTTTTTCGTAGACAAGTGCAAACGTACAAGCGATCTGGGAAATGTCCCTATTGAAAAATCCACCAGCCGGGGTCTGGTGTGTTTCTGACGTTTACACCAGAGCGGAAATTCAGACACGGGTCTTGGCGTGTTCTAGTGTCTTGGCGTGTTCTGGTGGTTTGGCGTGCTCTGGTGTCTTGGCGTGTTCTGTTCTTGGCGTGCTCTGGTGTCTTGGCGTGTTCTGGTGTCTTGGCGTGACCCTGTCAAGTGTGTTCTGATGTCGACCCGGCCGATCTAGTGTCTTCTGGGGTGACCTGGTCATGCATGCACGGTATAATTTAGATGCAGAAAGGACTGCTGAAGACAACAGCTAGCAAATTTTGCAAAAATAACACCAATTTTTCAAAGGTTTAGGTGTTCATTCTGCCATGAAACAAAACTACAAAGACAAAGAGAATGAAACTTACTATTTTATTTTTCCCAACACGCACCACTCGCACACATTCCCTTGCACACAGGGCTGTCCATGGCTTTTTTTCTTCCATGCCGTTTTGGCCAGCACATCTGGATGGTAAGATGATGGCTTGGGCAAGTTGGTATTGCGTGATAAAACCTACAGTGCATGGAAAAAATACACGAGCAGTTATTCATAAAAAAGCTTAAAATAATAAAATCACAGCTACAACAGTAAACAAGGAAGTTCTGTCGTGTCCAGCCTGATAATCAGTCAATTTATCACTCGGCTGCCCTCCCGCATTCAATCTGCTTTCCCCTACCTGTGGGCAACATAATACAGTCAAACCAGATTACATCGAACTCGCCAAAAACCGTCTCACCACTACAATATAGCGGTCAATTCTATATAAAAGTTTTAATGAATTTGACAACGAACAAGCACGCCACATTTAGAAAAGTAGTTTACTCTCGAAGGGGCATCTGTACGTCATGAGGGACGCTCACCGCAGCAATTTAGTGGCCACTTCTTCGTTTACCGGCTCACCATCTCTAGAGCCCTGCGCGGATAAGTTTGATTATCCGCATCCGATCCGCATCCGCAGACTTTGTATCTGCATCCGAACCGCATCCGCAAAGTTTTTACATTATTGTATCCGTATTCGATCCGCATACTTTGTATCCGTATCCAAACCACATCCGCAAAATGTGGAACCAGATCCGACTCACAATCCAGGCATTCATTGTATATCATAACATCAAGCGAGAATGAAAAAAATGAAAATACAAAAAGCACATTTTAAGTTGTTTGCTTATCTTTGTACAAAGAAATCTTCGGGTCACCATTCAAAGGAGATGTCATTTTATCAATATCAGTTTCATCGTATTTATATTAAAAGCAATCAGCCTTCCCGAGACACTGCGCGTCGAAGGAAAAATTATCTCAGTTATGTGATCGTCCTAGGAGTCCGCGACACTTTGCCCAGAAGAAGTGCACAGAAAGGATGTCGAGGCACTTCTTTTGTTTTTGGAATCATGACCACACTACTCTTTGCGGAGAGGGGGACGTTTCTTCTACTTTGTTGTGACTTGTACGTTTGAGGTTTTCTTTGCCTGGAGAAAGTTTCCACTCTTTCCCTGCCAATGTACTAGCTTTCTCGGGACGATTGATGCCCTGCAATCTTTACTTTTTCTATAGATAGCATTTTTGACGAGAGGCAACGCACTAACTGAAACGATCTTCAGTGAGAATCAGATCTTTCTTAGGATCCCTATTGTTTCTTCGAAACGTGTTTTGTGGAAATACGTTTCGTGGATAACTTTTCATTGACATACATTTCATGGACACACGGTTCGTCGACGCTGTACGTTTTGTGGGCACATGCCTCTGCGACGTTTTGTTGACAACGCATTTCTTCACTAAGCCGCTAAAAGCTAGCACGCGATTTACTAATGCGAGCTTAACCAAACCATACCCCCTCCCCCTGTAATCCAGGCGAGACGCAACAAGTTTGTTACGAAAATAGCAGGGTTGTGTGCGACGAAACGTGTCAGGTTTTTCGATGAGACGAACACGAGAAGCCTTTCGATCAAACGTCGCATGTCGACGAAACGATCTGTAGATGAAACGTCAGTCGACGAACTGAATGCCACCGAGCAAAAATTTAGATTCGGATCCGCGGATATCCGCATCCGCAGCCCCTGACATCAGCATCCGATCCGCAATCCGCCAAAATGTGTCTAATTTTTATCCGCATCCGCCCGTTTACTGCGGATATCCGCGGATATGCAGGGCTCTAACCATCTTCCTCCGCAGAAGAGATTTTTCTTTTTTTGTTTTCTTCTGGGCGGTAGACGTGGTCGCTTAAGAAGAAAAAAGCCAGCTTCTCTGCAAGCTGGCTTTCCCCCAAGGGTGGGCTTCCGCTGGTGGAAAGCCAGCTTGCAGAGCTAAACGGCGCTCTTGGCAGTTCGATCTATCGGGAGATGCTGCAATTTTCGTTCGATGTAACCGCATTTTTCGCTATATCTCAAATCGTTGTAAATAATAACTCACACTATACACACATTATGTGAACAGCTAAGCACAGCTCAGCCAGAACAGATCCTGTGCCCTTCCAGGTTGATCAGAAACACCCACCTGTCAGAGCGTCAATTTTTTCGTGTGTTAGGGGCTTCTTGCCCACTGCACCCTCCTAGAGGAGACGCCTGCAGGCTTGCCCTGACACACTCCTATCGAAGAGCTCCGCAGGCTCCCATAGTGATCGGCTGACCATTCTGAGAAAGCGGCCAGGGGTGGCAGCCTTTTCCACGGCGTGTGTAAATGCTGCCTCTCGCATTTTGATGTCATGACCAAGATGAATCTGCAGTGAGTAACATTGTCAAGCAAATGCATAAAAAGTGGAGAAATACAGGCAACACAAATGGGCTCTCCACTTTCGTCTGCAATCATGTTCCTGGTTTGTTTTACTCATATGCTGAATTGTACTTATATATAAATAAAAAATGACATATATTAAAGGGGCACTCCGTAGTATTCCAAGATGGCCTATTTATGTTCCTAACTCAACCTATGTGCTCTAAGCATCCCAAAAGTCCAAAACTTACAATCATGTGCAGCTTATTTCACTATTAAAAATGCGATCAAAGACAGCGAATGTGGTTGAACCAAATCAAGGCGAATAGGGTGGAACGGCGAAAGACACTCGTCAGTCAATTGCAAGCGAGGGCTTCCTGTGCGGACGACCAGGACTGGTCGGCTGCTTGTCCGCACGTGAAGCCATCGCTTGTGATTGTCTGATGAGCTCCGTTCGTTGTTTGCCTACATTCGGCCAGGTTCGGTGGCGCCATCTGTACGTCTGAGATTCACTATCTTTTATCAGATTTTTATTAGTGAAATATGCTGCACATGATTGTAAATTTAAATTTTTGGGATGCTTAGAGCACATAGAATGTGTTACGGCCATAAATAGGCCATCTTAGAAAGCTCCCGAGCGCCCCTTTAAGAGAAGGAATTTCAGATTTGGAATATGCATTAAGAAAGGAGGTCCATTATTGCTGTACACATCAAATACTAGTAATAGATGAAAAAATTGTTCCATGTGCTTTTCACATACATGATATTGTAGGTACCCTTTAAAGAACCATTTGACAATTTTTAAATTCAAAATCGCGAAGTACGAAGGAAGTATACTGCTGTGCATTACCCATGTTTTGTACAATTATGTGCATTCTTGGGCAGCCGAGCGATGTGAAAAAAACGCCTTCGGCCCTACTTCATGAGCAAGATATGGAAAAGAAAACATGAATGAATGTGCCATCACCATAGTTCACTACCTTCCCTTTCTGTGTTCAGAAATAGGCATCAATATGTCTTACCTCTGACTTCTTTGCTAGTCAGTACTAGCGAAGCGGGCAAGCTTACTAACCCCTGGATAGGTATTATTGGCACTGCCAATCCGTGCGTGCTTGAGGGCGTGGCGGCAATGCGTGGCTTGAGGCAATGCGAGGCAATGAGGGCAATGCGTGGCTTGAGGACTTTCCTACCATGCAAATATTTTTTTCTTCATTTCAGTCGTTAATCATCGGATGCAAATTATGCTAATCTGGAATGTTCTGTGAGGATATTCGATTATTTACAACCGGTGTCGGGGTGATCATACAGTCTACGATCAGTGTATATTTTCTTATGTGTCGTCCGCCATCCCGTGAACTGGTATGCACTCTAGATGTCATTTTTCAAGTAGCATTTCAAGGCGTAATAAAGCTTCAGGTGCCTGGACTTCATAATGCCATTTGTTCCTTTATTCCGGTTTCCCGTGATTGTATGCTGGCATTATTGCTTTTCCCTCGCCTGATCATCTACAAGGTTAAAATGAGAAAAGTAGTTTTGAGAATGGTCAAAAACAGAAAGTATATTTTTAGTAAGTTTGAAATGAGAAAGTTGAAAATGAGAAGAAAAATCTTTTTGAGAATGGTCAAAACCAGAAAGTATGTTTTGAGAAAATTTGAAAGAAAAAGGTTAAAAAAAGAGAAGTCGTTTTGAGAATGGTCAAAACGCAAAAGTTCGTTTTGAGAACGGTTTAAGTGAGAAAAGGGAAAAAAGCGAATGTTGTTTTGCGCAGGGTTGAAATAAGAAGGTGAAAAGGAGAAGGTAGAAATGCGAACGGGTTCAAATGAGAACCAGCTGTCTTCGCAAGCCGGTACAAGCAGGCATTCCGGAATTCTGAGCGGCGAATGCATCATCCGTTAAACCACGCGATTACACTTCTGCCATTACCCGCGCACAAAGCTAAGTCAAGCGATAAAAAGTCTATGCTTGATTGGTCCGGCGAGTACGCAAATTCGGCCATATTTTGAGGTTAGGGGAGGGAGAAAAACGGAAGTAGCAGAAAAGCAGCCGCTCCTTTAAGGACCCGCAGAGACCGGACCTAGTTTCGCTTGTGGTGCGGCTTGCGGGGCTGGAGTGAATTTCACTTCTGTGGTAAATGCTATCTCGTTCGAGAAGTTCTACCTTTATGTATTTCTTCAAAGCAGCCCAAGACATTTTTGTGATGCGTTAAGTGTTCGGTTCGCCAAATGACAGCGTGTGCTGCATTGTGTTGAATGTTCACGAATCCCTTCCTACTCCTTTTTCTGTTTGAGTGGTTGTTCTGCAGTGCCCGCGTTGACATATATCTCGGACTACATCTGCCAAGTCCGGTATATCCAATGTAAGTGCGCTGCAACCTACTTTGGTGACAATTGACCGTTCTTCTACGGGTACTCTTCAGGATAACCTATAGAATTAGGCGGTGTCTATCTCCTGGTAGCCGGGAGTATAATTTCCCCGAAATTTTACCGCCAGTCGCCTGCTATTATCTGTCTGAAATAATATCACAACTGCAGATAGATTACTGACTTCCTTATTCTTTCTGCGTTTCTTGAAAACACGTTTTGTAGCCACATTTTCAAGGATACACGTTTCATGGGAACACGTTTCGTCGACATTAACTATTAATCGACATTCGCTACTCGAATTTCACACTGTAAGGGCGTTTCGTCGCGTGTTTATCCCTTAGGCATATTCTCCCAGCCCACCCGTTCATGCCGCTCCTTAAGAAGTCAGCAGCATTACAAAAAAAAAGAGCTATGTTGAGTTGTTTATGAAACATCACACGTTAATGAAACGTCGTTCGATGAACTGATTGCACCGCCAGTGAGTGGCGACTGCCGATAAAAGTTTGGGGGAAACATTTCTGCCGGCAGCCGGAAGACTAGACACTACCCAACAATTACTTCGGTTCTTGTTTGCTTTGCAATCTTCTGAGTTGTATAACATTTCAGTGTACCTCTTCACATATTACAAATTGCTTAGTTTGTACTTGTCTACAGTATGCGTTGTGTGTAATAAACTTTTAGGAGATTTGTAAACAATCCCTTGTGTCTGTTTACCTGCCTATTTGCAAACACCTGGGCGAATGTAATTTTTTGTTGTTGAAGGGTTTTGCTCGATGTTTTAGATGAGTTTATCAAGTTCAAAACGTCTTAAATAAGTTTTAGATGTTCAACCTTTTTTTACATCTAAATACAATGTCGGCGCTTTTTTCTATTAAGATGTACTGTGACAACAAATGATTTGTCGCACATTTCATACGATTCCGGTAAAAAGAAAAACAAAAAGCAGATATAGCACGATGGTAAAGGGAACCATAGGACGAGCTATGGAATAAGCTATAGCAAATCATACAGAGGGCTGTAGGTGGCGAAAGAAATAGTAGGAAAAGCAATGGGCAGCTATAGCACAATGCGTACAGAGAACCATAGGATGATTTATAGAGAGAGCTATAGCGGGCTTACAGAGAGGAATAGGCGGCTAAAGAAACCACAGGAAAATTCATAGCCTGCTATAGCACGCTGTCTAAAAAGATCCATGGAGCCAAAAGAAAAGCCATATGTGGCTTTAGAATCTTTTCTTAAGAGACACATAGAGTAAACTATACAAAATTATACAGGCTGTTTCACTAAATGTTGGCAAATTCGATATTGCGAAAACTACGCGCTGCAACAAAAAAAGGCTTATGTCGTTTTTGTCCTGGGCCAGGGACCCGTTTAGGAAAATTATTTAAGTCCAGGATAATTATATTCTAAGTTGTTTTGGTGTATTAACCTTTTTAATATTGCGTTTAAAGGCGTAGTTTCAATTAGAAAATTGCTCAGCATCATTGAAAAAAAAATTAACAAGTTCTAGAACGATTGAAGGCACGCGCAGCGTTTTACGGCTTTGTGAAAAACTGCACAAATTTGACGGGCTTTTAAGTTTCGGTTTGCAATCGGGCGCATCTCAGCCTCGACGGCACCGCGACTCGTGGAGAAATAGTACAACCAGTCTCTGCTGCACTGCGCAAGGACATCGCACAAGAGGTTGGTTGCAATATTTCTCCACGGGGCGTGGTGCCGTCGAGGCCGAGATGCGCTCTGATTGCAAACCGAAACTTAAAAACCCGTCGAATATGTTCGGTTTTTCAGAAAGTCGTAAAACGCTGCGCGTGCCCTCTATCGTTCTGCAATTTGTTCATTTAGGGTTTTTTGATGATGCTGAGCAATTTTCTTATTGAAACCATGCCCTTAAACACAATAATGAAAATAGTTATATATTAGAAAATAATTTACAATCTAATTTTCTCAGACTTTAATAATTTTCCTAAATAGGCCCCTGGCCCAGCACCAAAATGGCAAAAACCATTTTTCGTTGCGACGAGTAGTTTTTGCAGTGTTGAAGTTGTCCGTTTCTCGTGAAACACCCAGTATAGCTTTTCATTGGAAAAGCTATAGACAGCCATAGGGGTGACCATAGGAAAAGCTATAGACAGCCATAGAGGCGGCTATAGCTAATTTGACTAATTTTTTCATAGCCGGCTATACAAAGGATTTTTTATAGCGACCATAGACCATTTTTGTATGGGACCACCATGCCTCCGGCGCCTCGGACGCCTTCATCGTAGACCGCATCGTGCCGCTTGCGCTACAAGCGAGCTCCAGGTTTTGATTGGGGTCGCAGGCCCTCTTCACCAGCCCGGTGGACTTCGAGACAAGGCTATGAGAAGAGCTTCTGCATGCTGGCTACGTGACGCACATTCTCCGAGTCCTAGAGGCAAGGACGCAGCACCCGGACATAAGTTGGGCCCAGTACGTTTGGGTAATAATAATAATAATAATAATATTTATTCCGGCTCAGTACAGCATGAAAGAGCTCTTCAAGAGAGCGGACCCATATACACCGGAGTAAGACAAAGTAGCTCGGGTCAGAAGAGAGTGCCACCCAAGACACCACGTCTACATCACGAACCGCACCTTTGAGGCCCTAGCCCGGGGCGACCGCCTCATCGAGGAAGCTATGAACGTTGAGCGGAACTACGTGCCGCCGCCACCAGCCAAGTTCGCGCCCAAGCCGGCATGCGCATGGCGGGGCCCGGGGCCTCCACTCAAGTGGACCGTCCGAGCGAGACCTCCCCACCACGTCAACCAGGACAGTTGGCGTGGCATGCAGGGCGTTCTCCCGTCCGGGATAAGCGGACGTTTGCCTAACTCTCATCGAGAGGCTCCCGGAGGTCCGAGCGGGGCCCGTGAGGGTCCCGGGCGGGGGTTGCCACGACAGGTGGGAAACCGTTGGCCGCACCCTGTCGAAAGATGGAGCCCAACGAAGATCACCACCCAAGCGAACCATCTTAGTCAGTCTGCTTCTCTAAGTGCTGGGGAAAACTGGCACGCTGCAGTCGAAATTCTGCAGCTATGCAGCATTGACCTCTCCCGCAACAGAACAAGCCCTCCCCACAACAGGCGGTCGCAAGCGTGGTGGAGGCTCTCCGATAGGGTTTTTTACCTGATCACTGAAGGCCGTCTGACAGGCACCTCGGTGCGGGTGGTTTAAGCAGGCAACTGCCGTCGGATTGCTGCCACGAGCGCGAGCAGCCCGGCCATTAACGAAACCATTGTCCACCCAACTGACAAAAAAAAAGCATTTGAAATTTAAACCGGTGGCAAACTAGTCGAATAGTTTGAATCAAACGGGTGGCAAACTTGTTGATCCATTCGGATCAGAAGTGATTATGGGATTAGGGCGCCCGTTTTAAACGGTGTCCGTTTGATGCGGTGCCCGCTTGATACCGGTGCCCGTTCGACCTGGCACGTTACCACACACTTGAACGCGCACTTCGGATAGTCAGGCAAATTATGCGCTCGCCGCAAGTGGGTATCGTATAAAAGGTTGGTTATCTTAAACTTATTTAAAAAGCCCCGAAATTGATAAACCTATTTTTAACAGGAGAAGACCGGTAGCAAAAATGTGCTCGCAAAGGTGCTTGAAAATAATCAGGAAAACAGACACAAATGATTGTTTTCAATTCTCTTACATGTTTATTACAAAAAAACATTTTTGTAGACGAGTACAAAAGTGCAAGCAGTCTGTGAGATGTTAAGTGGCTCTACTAAGCTTTTATACTACCGAGGAGATTGCAAAGCAAACAAGAATCGAAGTAATTCTAGGCTATAGATTAAAAACTCCCAACAGCTGGGAAAATAATTTCCACGAAATTCTACTGGCGAACGCCTCTCATCAGTTCATCGAACGACATTATATTAGCAAAACGCTTCATTAACCCGCTGTTTCATCGACAGATTATTTTATAGACAGCTATGATTAGCTTCTTTTGTAAAAGTCACCTCAGACTGTCACCAGAAATGACGTGTGCAGGTGGGCCAGGTAGGATTACTTTTTGCAATAGGCCGCCGCAGACTGTCGCCGCGAAACTGCGTGAACGCGTACGCCGGCCAGTAATACACGCGCCACGAAATGTCCCTTCAGCCTGCAATTCGCGTAACGAGTGGTGGTGATATGTTTATGTTGACGAAACGTGTTAATGAAACGTGTACCCACAAAAAGCTGCCTATGAAACGTGTCTTCACAAAATGCCGGGAAAACGAGAAAGTCAGTATTCTGCCGGTAGTAGTCACATTTCAGACATCTAATGGAAGGCGACTGTCGGTACAGTTTCGGGGAAAATATTCTCCCGGCTGCGGGAAAAATAGAGCCTGCCTAATTCTATAGATAATCTGGAAGAGTACGTTTAGAATAGCGGCCAATCGTTGCCAACAAGTAGGTGGCGGTGCACTTACCATAGTAATAGCGGCCTTGAAAGATGTATTCCGAGATATATGTCGACTCTTGTACTGGAGGACAACCACACACAAACAAAAATGAGAAGGAAGTTCTCCGTGAAGTGTGAACACGACGCGCCGCATAAGCTGTCATTTAACGAGCCGAACCAAACCTCAAGGATTCCTGACTTGTTTAAAAAATCGCTTGTTGCCGATTTACGCGTAGGACTTGAAGGACCTTTTGAACACTGATAGCTTTGGTGCACCTCGAATACGTTGTCGATAGACATCCTAACGACACCGGAGGATAAGGCACCTGATTGAAACAGGAAGGACGAACTAAGTTTGAACTGCAGCGGACACAAGCAGACAAAGAAACAAGGGCACATTGATACTTTAGACCGATGTAAAAAAAAAAAACGATTCCCAAACTTTGTTCTGAAAACATGTTTTTCGTGCAAGGCTCGTCAAATTATGAGGCGCTGGAGAAATGCAGCATTCTGCTTTAGGTCCTTATATCGAACTCTTTTTGTTCGCCTTCCGCTCATTGAAAAAGCATGCGGGAAGGGCCTCAGAACGCGCCTAGTATAGCTGCGCCCCAGCGTTCTTCTGCAACATAAAGTTCGTCTGCTTGCATAGCCTTCACCATGTCAATAGAACGCCGAATGAATGGAAGCACGCATGGTACCGGCACGTGAAGCCAGCAGCAGCTGACGCCCTTTTACAAAAGCCATCTGCTATACTCCGCTTCACCTTATGTTGTACCGCAGCGAAGGCTAGAAGCGCGAGCTCATAGCATTTGCAGCTGCCCTTAATGCGCGAGAGCTTGTGCCGACGAGATGTGCCCTGAGCAAGGATCTCGTGCTTGTAGCCTTTCCTGCGGTACATCATAAGGTGAGACAGAGTATAGCCAAAGCCGAACGCGTGTGTCAGATCGGCCGCCTTCGCCAGTGCGCCGCTGCAAAGACGACGAAGCTGAGACACGCCGACGGCGCTTGAGCAAGCAACATAACCATGGGACGACTGCAACGGGGCATTTATTGGGATCAAAGGCGCGAAATAAGCAAGAGCAATTTTCATTTGAATCAGAACGCGCAATATCTAAGTTGGGGACCACATACCTTTGCTGGGTCTTTCCTGTGGACTTTTTCAATGAGCGGAAGGCGAACAAAAGAGTTCGATATAAGGACCTAAAAAACAGATACTTGCATTTCTCCAGCGCCTCATATTCCGGCCACGAAAAACATGTTTTCAGAACAAAGTTTGGGAATCGTTTTTTTTTTTTACATCAGTCTAAAGTATTAATGTGCCCTTGTTTCTTTGTCTGCTTGTGTCCGCTGCAGGTGGAAACTTAGTTCGTCCTCCCTGTTTCAATCAGATTGCCTTATCCTCCGGTGTCTATCGTTCAGTGCACCAAAAATCAGTGTTCAAAAGGTCACTCCTACGCGCTAAATCGACTTTTAAACAAGTCAGGAATCCACTTGAGGTTTGGTTCGGCTCGTTAAATGACGCTTATGCGGCGTCATATTCGCTCGCAGGCACTCCTTCTTTTGTTTGTGTGTGGTTAATCTCCAGTACAGTCGGCTCTCTCGGAATACATCTTTCAAACCGCTATTATATGGTAAATTTTCCTATTTGGCAACATTGGCCGCTATTCTAAACGTACTGAATTATCTATAGAATTAGGCAGGCTCTATAATAAAGTGTTTTGCGAGCACAACCGACAGTCGCCTTCCGATGAAATGTGACTACTACCGGCAAATTCTGACTTTTCTCATTTTCCTGAACTGATTTCATAGGCAGGTACACGTTTCATTAACACGTTTTCGTCAACATAAACATATCACCACCACTCGTCCCATAGAATTACTGACTGAAATTTTCGTGGCGCGTGGCCGGCGTACGCATTCACGCAGTTTCGGCATTGTCTGCGAAAAACTCTGCGGCAATCTGTACCTGCACACGTCGACTGCTGACAGTCTGGTGATACAAAAAGCAATCACTAACTGTCTATAAAATAATCTGTCGATGAAACAGCAATTTAATGAAGCGTTTTCTCTTCTCTTAATCGTTCGATGAACCAAGAATTTCGTGGAATTTCCCAGCTGTTGGGGACAATCCTATAACAAATTTTTAGATTCTTGATTTGCCTTGCAATCTCCTCGGTAATATAAAAGCTTAATTTAGAGGCCATAACATCTCACGAGACTGCTTGCACTTTGTACTCGTCTACAAAAAATTTTTTGGAAATAAGCAATAATGAGAGAATTGAAAACAATCGACAATAATCCTGTTTCTTTGATTATTTTCAAACTGCGAACATTTTCCGATATTATGCCTATTAAAATAGGTTTTGGAAATTTCAGGCACAAATAAGTTTAAGATAACAACCTTTTATACGATACCACTTGCGGCGAGCGCTGCCTGATATCCGAGTGCGCGTTCGAGTGTGTGATGTGCGTATGGGCGAACGTCAAGCGGGCACTACATCAAACGGACACCGTTGGAGCTAATATCCCCACTTCTGATCCGAATGGATCCAATTAGTTGCCACCCCGTTTGATTCAGACTATTCGACTAGTTTGCCACCGGTTAAATTTCAAATGCTTTGTCAGTGGAGTGGACAATGGTTTCGTTAATGGCCGGAGCTGCTCGCGCTCATGGCTGCCTGCCGTCGCCACCCGCGCCGGGGTGCCTGTCAGACGGCCTTCGATGATCAGGCCGGAGAGCCTCCACCGCAGCTTGCGACCTGCCCTGTTGTGGGGAGGAGCTTGTTCTGTTGCGGAGAGGTCAATGCTGCGCTAGCTGCAGAATTTCGACTGCAGCGTGCCAGTTTTCCCCAGCGCGCAGACGTCGTTCTTAGTGGTGATGCTGATTGGGCTCATCTTTCCGACGAATTTATCATTCAACATTTCAGCAATACGCG
>JAZHYW010045558.1:0-53670 GCA_037355805.1 Ixodes ricinus
CAGGGAAGCCACCGGTACGGTCATTTTGCCGACGGTGCAACTGCCTCCTTGTACTATCGTGGACACTGTTAGCTGTAATACGGCAGCGGCGGCCGTACCGTACCCCCAGCGTCCGAAACTCCGCGCATGCGCCGTGGGGCAGACTCGCTCTTCCCGTTTGCGAGCACACCCTCGCTTTGTCGTCTGCTAGGCGCAGAGCAGGCGATTCCACAGTGCTGCTCGTCTGGTACCCTAGCTCTTGCGAACTGGTCTCAAACTCATTTTAAATCGCCGATTTTTATTGGGGCAGATTGCAGAGTCATTAAGGCATTAAGGGAGAGAGCCTCGTACCGCAGTTTAACGCGCAAAGAGCCGCAAGCGGCTCGCAAGCAGCAGCTTGGCCACCCCTGCACTACAGCAACAGTTAGGTGTTCAAGTGTTAATGGTTCAAAAACGCGAGTGTCTCCTTGTGCTTGTATTATGCAAGTCATCTCACGCACCTGCAACATGAGATGCTTGGTTAGATCACATGTACTAATGACTTGAATCTCTAACAAACAGGAGAGAAGCTGTGCTTGTAGCACAGATGCCGCCATAGACCCGAGGCACCGTCTAGCAAGGTAAGCAATCAGCTATTCTGCTGATCTTTTTTTTTTCTTGTGAGATTGTTAAGCATATATTGTGAAATTAGGTTAGGTGCTTGATTAGATCACGTGTACTAATGACTCTAATCTCTATTTCACAGGCGAGAGGCTCTGCTTGTATCACAGACGCTACCATAGTCCCGATGCACTGTCTGGGTAGGTAAGCAACCAACTATCCTGCAGACTGTTTTTTTTTTTTTTAAGGATGTAATGCATATATTGTGAAATTAGACTTGGTGCTTAGCTAGATCACGTTTACTAATGATTAATCTGATACACAGGCCAGAAGCTCTGCACCTAGCACTGATGCCGTCAATGTCCCGATGCACTTTCTGGCAAGGTAAGCAATCGACTATCCTGTGGACACTGTTTTCTTTTTTTCTTCTTGTCAGACTGCCAAGTAAAATTGTGTGACTAGGCTAGGTGCTTGCTTAGATCACGTGTACTAATGACTCTAATCTCTAATGCACAGGCAGAGAGGCTCTGCAGCACAGGTGCTACCATAGTCCTGAGGCTCTGTCTGGCAGGGTAAGCAATCAACTATGCTGCAGACTGTTTTTCTTTTTCTCAAGTTGTTAAGCGTATCTTGTGAAACTAGGCTTGGTGCTTGGATAGATCACGTTTGCTAATGACTATTCTCTGATGCACAGGCCAGAAGCTCTGCACCTAGGAGATGCCGCCATAGTCCCGAGGCACCGTTTGGCAAGGTGAGCAATTGACTATTTGGCAGACCCTGTTTTCTTTTCTTTACTTGTCAGACTGCTAATTTTATATTGTGTTAATAGGCTTGATACTTGGTTAGATCACATGCACTAATGACTCAAATCTCTGATGCACAGGCTAGATCTGCACGTTGCCCGGGTCGTCACAACCCTGATGCACCGTCTGGCAAAGTATGTAATGAACTATCCTGCGGACACTGATTCCTTTTTTTTTTACTTGTCAGGTGATGTCTTAATTTTTATCGCACAGACGCGAATCTCTCCGCACGTGACACACACGTTAGCACACCGTCGGCCCCGGTACACCCTTCTGCACTTGGTGTTCCTATGGACGCTGCTGTATTGTCATATCTTTTTGTCATGCTTGCCAGACCCCTTTACATAACTTGTACATATATCAGAAACACTACAAAATTACATCATATATTCACAATGTGAACATCCCATGTGTGTTCATCCAATGTGAACATCCCACAGCATTTAATGGTTCATGGGTGCCTGTTTCTCATAGTCATGTTCAGGATATTGTTGCTTCTTCAACTCGGGATAATGTAGATTCTTCAACTTCATCTGGAGTAAATTTATCTGTGCTCACACATCCTGTAAAGCTCGGTTCCTCCTGAGAAAAGGTGTGGTCACCCATGTGAAGCAACAGATTTTTCCTGGTGTTGCTATATTCTGTTGCTTTTAAGCTTTCTCTTTATTGCCAATGTGCTAAAGAAATAAGTAGAAAGGTTTTTCCTATTCTTGCAAAGGGGAGAACGCTACTCAATATTTACACAAGTAGTTCATTGATAAAAACATGCCTAATTACAGTGTCTGTACTTTATTTGTTGCATCATTCACAAGTGCACATACCCATTGGTAGCTCTGTTAATGCAGTTTGATGTACTAAGGTAGCTGTTTGGGCGAGTCAGTAAACGTTATACATGATGAGAACAGCACAAGACAGGACGAAGCTTGGTGTCTTGTGCTACAGTTCGCAATTTAAAATTTGTTCTCTACTAATGTGAGAAGCTCATGTGTTTCATTATCATTACTCTTCAATACATGTAGGTGATGTTTTTGACTGATTTATCATCAAGTAATTTCTTGCGCTCTTTTTTTACTGATATATCACCTTGAGCTCTGTTTAATGTTTTTTTTTTCCTAATTGTACCTGCTACTGGAAAAGCGATGTAGTCACAGTTGCCATTGAATCATATGCAGCAGCACATGGGTGATATGACTGCAGTTTAGCACACAAATAATGTAAAAAGAGCCGCCACTGGGCAGGGCAAAAACTGGCCGAAACCCTGGGGGGGGGGGGGGCTGGTTTGCCCCCCCCCCCACACACACACACACACTCACAAAGAACAAGTTGGTACGCCACTGACCATACATATTCCCCACAATCTATGCCCTCCCCACCGACCACCGTTCGGGAACAAGTGGATTTCTTAAGTATCTGTATTCCTGAATACTTTTTCGCCAATTTCACAGAAGTGTCTCGGGGATGCACCATTGCCTAAAGGACTATCTATCTCAGTATTTGTATTCCCGAATACTTTTTGGAGTGTCTCTGCCCACCCCTGGTTTATAGCACGTGGATTTATTCTATCGTTCTTATTATTTTCCAGGTACTTCGGGCAAATCAACCCATCTGAAGGGCGATACAAAGGAGCAACCAGCGGCATTGCACCGAAGTTGCTAACTCTTCATGTGCTTTGACATCTGTGAGTGTGCCGTCCTTCAATTATACTTCGTGTCACTAGTTGTGTGTAGTGCAGGTGAATGCAACGCCATGTGGAGAGAGAAAAGGCGAGCACTAGGAAGGCATATGGGAGGGGAGGGCTAGGGGAGAGGGGAAAGCACTAGGAATGTTAGATAGGAGGAGGTTACTCTCCTCACCCGCCTTTCTAGTGCTTGCCCTTTCCCCTCGTCGGACATTGACTTAGCGCTTTGTTCGTGCACTTTTACTCATCCTTTGTCAAATGTTTGCACTGTTTTCACGTTTGAACATTGCCTTAGCCTGTACTGCACGCAAGTAATGACTCGGAATATAGTCACCATTGTGCAGATTATGATGCTCTGGCAGATAATAGATAACTGTGGGTAAAATTAGTCTGCTCAGAGCTTGGACGCGCAGCTCGCGACTTGCTTGAACACGGCCCACAGGAAACCAGCTGCAAGCCCCCATTTTCATAACGAGCCTTACAAATGGCATGCATTTTAATGATATCATGTCGCTAATTCATTTACGCTCGAAACGTAGCTTTGCTCTTATAACATAATCACATAGTTAATATTGTTCCGTTTTTATTTGTCAGGTGTTTAGTTTCTATTTTTCCTTCCTGTCTTTTTTTAGTATTTAGCACCTGCACGACAGTTCCGCTGGTAGGCTGCAACCACGAGCTCTTTGCTCAAGGATGCATCTCAACTGCATGAGCTCTCGCTTGTCAGAAGCAACCACCAAAGATAAATTTATGAACTCTGGATTCTCGCCCGCAGAAAATATCACCATTAAAGTACAAGTATTCTTTCAGACTGGTGCTATCAAGAATTCTCAGAAAAGCAAGAACTGTCGGCAACAACAGTGTACTTGTTCTCTTGTCCTCTTACAAAATGCCAGTATGTTGGTGGCAGTAGAGCGCAAGGTCCCTTTAATAAATTTCTTGACCCCCCAGCCTCCCCTCCTCCCGTGCCTTACATAAGCCCTTGACCTTTTGGGGGTGGGCTATCTGGCCTCTACACTCAAATGAGTTTGAGAACACTGTTTTAGATGGTCCGAAATTTTGTTAAAGGAAGCTTGCATTAGGACACTACTAATGTTGGCATCCGTTTATTTGATTTGGCGGCCACTGAGAACAAGGCTGCTTGCGGCATTTTTCGGCTAATTGTGCGTTTTATTAGTAAAAATAAACACAGTTGCAATAAGAGACAGGCTGGCATTGTTGAAAACTGCCAAAATCAGTTGTTTATATATATTAGAAACGCATGCTTTTTTTTATTAGTTTTCGGTTTGACAGCCTTGCACCTGTATCTAAAGTGGTAAACTTTCCACCCCACTATTCTTCAATGGTGTGCAAAATATTTATGAAGTTTGCTGATTTATTGGTTTTTGATAATGCTTATTAAGTAAGGTGTGGGGCCTTGACAGTGTCCTATAGGCTATATGTATCTAATCATGGTATACAATTACGTTTTGCTTTTCAGGAATGCTCAATGGCTCTTCTTGGTGTTCATCACCCAAGGCACAAAACTAAGTGTGAGAGATAAGACGTGCAAAAAGAAGAAAGGAAACAAGCGACGTTTCTGGCGCATCCTTTCGTCAGACCACACAGCAAGCTGCAAGTTTAATGTGTATTTTTGTAGTATATGTTTCACCCAGTGTTTACGAGCAATAAATATGTAAGAACAGATGCCAATTTTTGTAGCTTATTTGATCAAATATTGCATGATCCTGACAATGTTATATTTGCAGGAATGACACAAAAAAGCTCTCAATTGTATTTCAGGTTGACAGTTGGGACGTCAAAATGATGGCAGACTGTATAATGAAATGACGATAAAATGTGGGATTGGTGGCTTAATTGTATTTCCAGTGGACAAATGGGACATCAAAATGGCACCATTTCACGGTTGAAAGCTTGGAAATAGAGCTGCAAAGACATTTCCTGTAATTTTGATGGAAAATGTTCTAGTGTTAGTTTTGTCGACTTCGCACATGTACACCTAAGAATAGGGTTTATCGGTGTTCCCAGTAAGTGAGAAGGGTGTGGAAGACGGTATATAAGTACACCTAAGAATGGGGTGTAACTGCATTCCCAATAAGTGAAGAGGGTGTGGAAAAAAGGATATATGTACACCTAAGAATGGGGTGTATCAGTATTCCCAGTTTGTGAGAAACGGAATATATGTACACCTAAGAATGGGGTGTATCAGTATTCCCAGTGAGTGAGAAACGGAATATATGTACACCTAAGAATGGGGTGTATCAGTATTCCCAGTGAGTGAGAAACGGAATATATGTACACCTAAGAATGGGGTGTATCAGTATTCCCAGTAGGGGGAAACGGAATATATGTACACCTAAGAATGGGGTGTATCTGTATTCCCAGTAAGTGAGAAACGGAATACATTTACACCTAAGAATAGGGTATATCAGTATTCCCAGTAAGTGAGAAACGGAATACATTTACACCTAAGAATAGGGTATATCAGTATTCCCAGTAAGTGAAAAACGGAATACATTTACACCTAAGAATGGGGTGTATCAGTATTCCCAGTAAGTGAGAAACGGAATATATGTACACCCCGGGGTGGGGTGTGTCATATACACCCGCTGAGGTGCACATGTGCACCTCAAAATGAGGTGCATGTGTGCACCCCTTTTTGGGGTGTCGCATATATACCCATGGGGGTGTCGTATATGGGACAAGTCACATACACCCCCTGGGAGTAAGTACTACACCCCTTTTTTTTTAGAGTGTAGGCAGCCCACACTTTAGAAAGAAGTCTATTGAAGAGACCGAAAGGAATGGTAGTCAACGTTTTTCAACAAGACTGCTTTTCGGGCAAGGGGTGAACACAAATATGAATCATCTTGTACAGGTCACTAGAACAAGTAAATAATTGACCGACTAATACAATGCACTCTTGGTGAAAAAAAGTATTGCTGCAAAAAAACCTACGAAAGAGAAAAATGTGCAATAATGTATGCGTACACCAAAAATAGCAAGTCAAATAGCATTGAAGCAGGTGCCTGCAACAATTTATTCATCCCCCCACTCAATAAAAACGTCATCCTCGCAGCTGAAAATAAGTGTGCAATTCGCACTCACAAAAAAAAGGAAGAAAAGCGATCGAATGTAGAATCGTCGATTAGCACAAAAGGTTAAAGATCGCAGGAGCTTCCTCGCTAAAAGTTTCTATGGTTATTCGGTGACGCAGGGCTGAAACAACTTCCCTAAGTCCTCACGCGACGTATACCTTTCGCTTCGATTCTCAGACGTTCAGACGAAGCTAGAAAAAGGCGAATATATTATGCTAGGAGTTGTATCGTAAAATTGTTTACAAGTACAAAACGTAAAGATCGCAGGAGCTTCCTCGCTAAAAGTTGGCTGTGATTATGCAGTTACCTAGGGCTGAAACGAATTCCCGTAGGCCCTACGTCCGACGTATACATTGCGCGTCGATTCTCAGACATTCCAACGTTCAAACAAGGCTAAGAGAAAGCGAAAATTGCATGCTAAAAGCACTCAAAGTTCTATCGACCCTCGAACACATCCGGGAATCCGAGCACCGGTACGGTGATACGGCTGATGCTGTCTCGCAGGCGTTAATATCCAGATGATCAAAAGCGATCTTGCGCAAAAAGGGTATAAAGTCCCATTCCTTCATGTTTTCACATTATACCTGCGTCAGCGAGCACGAAAAAGCCCGAAGTCGTCTGAAAGCAGCTGCACATCACGGCTACCGCGCACCGAACAAACTCGCATTCCCCAGCTCTGGGCGCTGCCATCTTACCGGTGACGTCACGGCTCTTGTGAGGTCACGTGACGTGTGGTCGCTTTTGCGTACAAAATGGCGGCAACCGGGGGGTGCCACTTCCGAACTTCCGGTTTATCACTCTAAGCCCCTCTACCTCGTTGGCGCTAGCCTACTTGGCTGAACGTGTTCTCGGAGGAGCACGCCTCACGGGTTGCATAGTCCGCACCTCCACCAGAAACGTCTCAATTGACAGGAGCAGAAGAGGCGAAATTACGGTTTCGAACTAAAAGTTTTTGGGCGAACTTGTGCCAAACAAAATAAAGAACGAGCGTCGAGACAGCAGAACAGCGGGCAAGCGATTTGGCGGCGTAACAGCAGGCGAGAGCGAGACTGACCCGATAAGGTCACGCGCAGCCTTATATAGTGAGAGTCGGACTCTCGAAAATTCGGCCCAGAAGGTTCAAGCGTCGAGCGTTCAAGGTGAGAATGAAGAAAAACTTTCGAGAACAAGAAAGTAGGACGGAAATAATAAAAGTTACGTCCCAAGTAGGAATAAACACGAATCTTCTAGAAGTCCGTGTCCGAGAGTTGCTTGCTCGGCCCAGCGAGCTGCAATATATATAGGGTTGTTCGTTTTCGGGTAAAACCCGATTTTAACCGATTTTTACACCCCGACCATGTTTCAGAAGAATCGCGTTAAACCGTTAAACCCGATTTCTCCCCGAATCCCAAAACCACATAACCAACCTATTTATTTTTACGCCGTACGGAGTTAGCGATCCACACGCGCTAGCTACAATAACTCGGGACAACAGTGACCTATGGTTCATTTCGCAAGCTGCGTGCAGCACTGCGGACGCTACACGACTCTCAACCAACCGGCCAAAAGCGCGCCTAACTCACCGTGAGATCCTGCGGAGGCCGGCTGAGGAAAAGCGACAATAGGCGTTGGGGCCTCGGAAAGACGTTTCCGTCCACCCGCTGTGGAGGTGGAACCGCCTCGGCACGCCGTGTAGCTTCGGCCCTGCTGCACGCAGCTTGTGAAATACACTATCAATCTTCCTTCGGCCGCTGAGGTGTCGACGCCCAGCAGGATCCCTCGGGCAGCATGGCCATCTCGCTGGCGGTCTACCGTCGTTCAGCTGGTTAAACCGTTGTAATATGTACCACCAACTAGCTCAGCTTCTACCCCCGGTCTACCTTTCTCACGAACAACATCCGAGCGAGACAGTCGGGGTAAGCAGATGTGGAAAACTCAACGGGTTTATTCCCTAGCGAAATATCTGATCGAAGACGACCGTCCCTCGAACGGTCGGGGTTCTTGTTGACACCCGAGGGAGAGGAGAATTCCATGGGCGGTGTTTCCCTTGAAGAGACCGATGGCAACCGGAGCTGCAAAACCCTGATGTTTCCCCGATTACCGGCTTGAAAGAGACCACTAATTTTAACGCGCGAGCGTTAAGACGCTCGTAAAACGCTCTAATACAAAAACAAATAGTTTTCATTGCTAAATACATTTGTAAATTTAACCCGAAAAAACCCAAATTTTGGAATGTTTCCACAAAAAACCCGATTTCTCCCCGATTATCAGGTTGAAAAATAGCACCCGATTTTCACCCCCGAATTTAAAAAAATATAAAACCCGAAAACGAACAACCCTAAATATATATAAGCTAGATGCTTTGCGGGAGGTCGGGAGGGGTGCACTGGCTAAATTTCTTATCTACAGCTGGGAGGCTCGTCGCCCATTAAGGCAGACCAAGTTTTAGGCTCTATAAACATACACACAACCCAATTTTTTTAACAGCGCTTATTTCACATTTGCACACGTATTATACATTTGAACATAGACAAGAAATTAGAACATAGATGACACACACACAACACACACGCGACGACACACTAATTCAATATTTTTTTTATTTTATCGGACGCACTAATTTAATCGCCAAACCCAAAGTATAGTGTACTAGAATGCCCAAAGGCTACGCAAGAGCCTTTTATACTGACCATGTGAAAGGAGCCGTTTGGACAGTGACAATCGCAACCGTGAACGGTGTTACAAGTATGATACTGCTTTCGCACCAATATTGGTATCCAATAATGTTGCTAAACTTTCCAACGAGTGTAGATGTCTTACTAAGAAGTAACGGTACGCAGAGTAATTATTTGTGACAATCTATAAAACAGCGTCTCCAGAGGCTCCCACTAGCCATGTTCTCGCATACCTGCATAGACTGCCCCACTTTGCGCATGAGCGTCTCCGTCGCAGCCGCATCATCTCTTGCGAAACAAAACACATATATTTTAAAGAATACAAAAGGAAAAGAAAACAAAATGAACCTTTTTGTCATGGGAAGCGTTTTTACACCGTGCCACGTGGCTGTTTCCATCCCAGTTAAACCAAAAAGAAAAGATAATCGCTTTCAAAGCATGTTCCAAAGAATGCCAAAGGGAACGATGCCAGGACAATGGTCAAAAGCCACATGGCCAGTGCATCGACAGTGGCGGCGCTCGATTCAGCGCTGGCTTCCACGACGTGCTGGAACAGAGGCTGCGGTCGTTATAAAGTCAGCTCCAAACCTTAAACATGCCCCCTCCTGCAATTTTTGATGCTACGATTGTCTGAGGATAACTCCCCTGCGTTCCGAAACAGTAAGTGCGTCGCTAACGCTGGCGATCGGCGGTGCAGCAGAAGCCGCCATCTTGTCTGCGCGTTTAGACTGTTGCACCCTGTTTTGAGAGGACTAATGGCTGCTTTTGCTCCCGCGCCTCTTGGTTAGTCCCGGTCACGGTGGAGGAAACGTTTAGGTGATCACTCTCTGTCGGACGCGGCGACCAAAATATGTTCGGCGCACCGAGCGCTTCACTCGGACGGGTATAGATGGCGCCCATGTATCAGGTCCCTTCCAAACCGACCGCTCCGGTTGTTTCTCCCAGCGGTGGTCCCGCATTCCCTCGCTCGCTTGTTGTTGTACCTCACCGCCGCCACGCCGCCACCAAGTCGATAGTCTCCTTAAATCTGTGTTCTCTTCTTTCCTTTTCTTTTTCTTCTTCTTCTTCGAGTTAAGGCTCACCTTAGTGCACGATGGTGGCACCTGTGATCGACACAGCACCAAAGCAAAAGACGAGGCCAGCCACTGGCCGCACACTACCACCACACCACTACATCGCGAAAAAGGCGAGCACGTTACGCCGCCGACACCGTGGCAGCCGAGGAATTCCCCTCATACCTCAGCGCCCTCCGCGGCGGCGCGGAACTAACTACTCCTGGTTCGAAGCTAGCTCCGAACACGACCTGGTCGCTCGCCCCCCGCGGGAAGAGCGGTCAGAGTGATCACCTAATGGCGAATTCGGGTGGTCAGTCGTCGGCAACTTATTTTGCCGGAAAGCCGGCAAAAGTGTTCGCGTGGTCAGTTTCCGGCCGGCGCGCACCGTTCGGGTGGTGGTTCTTCGGCAAGCACCGGCAACTTTCCGGCGCTTTTTCCGCCCGAGCTCCAAACGGCCGGGCGAGTGGGCGCCAGACTGTATCCGGTGTCGTCACTTCCGAAATGGGAGAGAAGGTCAGTGAGAAAAAAATGAACGTAAGAGCGAAACTGATCTGAAGTCACTTCAGCAGCCACTACTCGAGTCAATCCAAGGGTTGACTCGCCGCCGTCACATGGGTGACGGCGGCGACAGCCTCTCGCTAGCGGTGTCGAGCGGGCAAGAGGCGAAGTAAACTGCCACCGTCTGGCGTTTCGTGTTCGGGTGGCGAGGGTCACGTGGTGTGCCGCCGGCGCGTTTCTGGTTGCCGGTTCCGCCGGCTCGGTTTCGCCGGCGATTGACCACCCGAATTCGCCATTAATGTGTTTCTTCCACCCTGGTCCCGGTCGAGTGCAGTTAGTCCTCAGCACTTGCGCAAGGTACCTATCTCGAACCAGATGGTCTCTTCGGGGAGCAAACGGGAGTTCAGAGGACCAAATGCTGCCGTTAGTCCTTTGAGACCACCATTTACAGCGGATCTATTAAGGGCTAGTTTCCCCAGTATCGTGTCCGTCAGAAGACAAACGATGACACAGAACTGTGTAGTTGAGCAACAACACGCAGTATAAATAACCACTCAACCCCAATTGTCGCCTTCGCTCATAGATGGCGGCAATCTTTTGAGCTTTTCCACTCAAGCTTGCCGACTTGCGGCCGGCCATTACTTCATTCCCACCGTAGTACAGCTTCGCTGGCTTTCCTTCTTCACCAGAGTGGAAAGGCTGAACGTTTTTCTTTGAGTCGATGCAACATCAAATCTCACAAAGCATGTGAAGGTGAGTGAGGGCTTGGTTTCGTTTTTCCGCAGAATAATCTCTCGAACATTTCGTCCTAGCCTGCCTGCAGAACTACAACTTAAATGTTTACGAAGCATTACGCGCGACTTCAGAAACTGAGCAGCCCCTGTCGGCTGATCTTAGCATAACGCAGGAAGGGTTTCTTTTTGCATCTGAAACTCCCGCGCATCGCTTTGTCGACATGTTGAGATACGTCAGAAATGTCTGAAACGTCAGAAATGTCAGTTCCTTGAATGTGTGTCCCATGCCTCGTGCGCTATTTAATGATGGGCTCCGCAGACGACCGCGAAACACAGCTACCTGTGGAAGTGCACGCACTGGCGCCAGGGGCTGCCGAGAACAGCCCATAAAAAACGTTTACCGGCGGCACACATCCTTTGAAAATATCGTGCCGGATGCCATAAATCTAACCGCACTTATCGTAAACGTGGGTTTGTCTAGCCAAAAAATAGAACATTTCTGAATATATATACCCTCCTCCGGTCTTCAATTTATTTTATATTAACGTTTACAAAAACAATTAGATATCAATTTGCTGACCTCGCGGTTCTTATTTTTTTAGTTGCGCTTTCTTTTTGCCGAGACGTGGTTGAAAGTGAAAACCGACATTGGATACTTTAATTATCTCGCGATTCTTATTTTTTAATAGGCTTTTCTTTGTTAGCAATTGGAAGTGTATCTTGACGCGAAGCACATGACTTTCCTAATCCGTACCCATGCCATGTTTCATTGCACACTCATACTGCGAAACGCAACAGCCCGCATGTTTCCCCACGCTCTTCTCCGCTGCTTCAATGGCACGTGCCTTCCTCTTTCATTGCGAAATATTATTCGCGGTCGTCTATGGAAACCATCGCAGAGCAGGGTCACTAAATTCGTGGAACAAAACATTCTTTGCTTTCTGACGTAGCGGGGGGAGTGGCCAAAAGAACGCCGCAAAGTTTCCTCCTCTATGCGCGCGCTCAACTTCGCAACTTTCGACGAAAAATCTCCCGCGACGAGAGCACGAGACAGCGCGGGGAGGCGAGCGTTCACACCGCTCGCTGTGCGTTGTCTTCGGCCTCTGTAGCGCCGTTGGGCCGAAATTCGATCCCGTCATGCCTCGCTCAGACGAGGAGCGAGAGCAGACGACGGGAGTTCGTCTGCTACGATGAGGCATTCGCACAGCGAAACCGAAAGAAAAAGTAGATTTTCTGCTCGAAATCGCGTCCCGCGGGCCACAAACGCAAACGCGAGCTTGAATTGTAAGCGTCTGATATTTCACGTAGAATGGAATCAACGACCCGTGCTTTATTTGCAAAATTTGAGTCGCTATGTTGCCATACAGACGCTGAAACTTACCAGTATGTAATGAAAGGCTCAGGACAAACACAGAGGCCGCGAGATCTCACATCATCCGTGTGCGGGTGAAAAGTGGAACATTTGTCGACAAATCTCCCACAGCAGAAACCTGTGACGCATTCACTCAGCGTCCGGGAAAGCTAAACATGGAGACGTTATCCGAGGCTTGAGCAAAGTCATATTTGAACGGCAGCTATCTTGCCCTGTCGTATTCTGTTTGAGAAAGCTCTCGTTCTCAACGTCCTCACCAGGGAAATAAAAAGTCTTACGAAACGTATTGCTAGATATTCCAACGAACTAGATTTAAGCCGTATCCTTTCAGTGGTTCACTGACAATACCATGCTTAAAACGAGGCAAGCTCTTGCGCGTACAGTGCCATCAATTCTCAAGTATATGCTGTTTTGTAGTCAGCTGGCTTCGGAAATTTACGCCGTCTGTAGATATCTCTGACAGCCGAGTTGCTTAACTGGAAGCCATCGCAAATGTAAGTTCCACGTTGCAGCAACAAACGTTTATAGATAAACGATGGCAGCGACTGCACTCTGGCATTCCCACCCATCACGTCGAACAAAAAGGCGCTAGTTTCGGTTTGAGGTTGGTACTTTTCTACAACATCTATGGCGACAGCATCAGTCTGCACTCGGTACATTCGGCAAGTTCGTTCGGGGCCGGTTCTCCGTGCAGCACTCCGCGGGTGCAATGCATTAGTACTCTCACAGTGCAAGTCTGGATCGCGGATCGGGAGCCCGTCACTGGCATCACCGGCGGCCATTGCTTGACAACAGGCAATACACGCAAGTCTAAGGGAAAACCACGCAAAAGTAGGAAGCTTGTACGCGGTGCTCGAGGGCGAGTATTTTATGACGTGCTGCGATCATTATATCGGGCGCTTGGAGATCAAATAGGCATTCGTCAAACGTTCGAACATCGAGTAAAAAAAAAAATCGGCCGGGGCACTATTGACTTTCCCGACGTCGCTTGCTTCGGTTGCTAAATAAATGACACGTTCAGCGACTGAATGGCACGCTCCGAGTTTCAATTTGTCACGGAAGCCTTCACAGCAGTTCAAAGAAAAAGCTTTCACCAGAAGTATTATGTACAAGCGGTTAAAACGATGCGAATGTCCCCGGTAAAGGTCTTCTAACTTATCGTTTGCTGAGCTCTGATGACTCCGAGATCACGTATGACTCCACAATAACTCTCGGTAACCATTGTCTCATTAAACACATCACAGTTAACGCCCAACAAAGTCGCCCTCGACCCTCGACTACAAAACATTTATTTTAAAGAAAGATTGGTATTCTAACGCGTTTAATATTCTTGCCCAGAATATTAACTGTTATTTGCGGAAAACACAATAGAAGTTTCATAGTCGAGAACAACCTACTAATGTAATAAAATTGAGTTTTCCCGTTTCTCCTATATCATGCATTAGCTCGTGTCAAGCGATGACTGCCGGTGGTGCCGCTCGACCCCAGCAATACAGGCCTCTATCCGCGATCCAGCCTACTGAAAGATCAGTGGTGCCAGTGCTATTAGACAAAAATCGTTTATTTGCATCGGTACGCTCATACCTGCCGGATGTCGGGACGAGGCGCAAAACCGTACATCCGGCCAATATTGAAGCCGATTTTCGGCCGAAATTGCCTCGACACTGGCCAAGTAGCGAAGTGCTGTTTCGGCGACTCGTTTGTGTAATTTATTTGTTCAGTCATTTTATTGGGTCACCACTGTGTACACTCCAAAAAAGCAGTGTACTGTGGTTATTACACCTTTACGAGAAGGAGTGTTGTAGTTTGACATGTTTATAAAAAGGTGTAGTGAATTCTCACACGTTTTAAAAAAGTACCTAAACAATCACACAATTTTATGGGTGTGAGGTTTACATTTTTTTATAAGGTCTATCGCTACACTTATTAGGGTGTTAGTTATGGGACACATCACTTACATGCATAAAGGTGTGAAAATGTTTAATGTGTATACACCTCTAACTGAAGAAAATCTCCTTCATGTGATTACATCGCGTGCCGATGAAACGATGTGTCAATGACACGTCGTTCGATGAACTGATTTGACCGCCAATGAGTGACGACTGCCAGCAGAATTTCGGGGAAATAATTCGTCTGCCAGGAGACTCGACCCTACCCAAGAATTACCCCGGTTCTTGTTTGTTTTCCGACATTCTGAATTGTATACCAGCTTAGTAGTACCTCTTCGGATACTACAGAAAAAAACGATGGCAGCCGCAAAAACTCCGACAGCCCGGCTCACAGTCATGTAGGAGACTGACAGGTTCTCGTCAGTCGCCACCATGCCTTGAAAGCTACCGGTTCCGAAGAACCGGAGCGCGCAGAGAACTTGTTGTTCCACGGTCACGGTAGAGGCAATTGTCCGCCGCCTCGAAGTCCGGGCGCCAAACGAAGCTCGTCGCAGAGTCAACGCACAACGGTTTTCGGTAGCCGGTACTGTCACCGAAAGTCGTCGTCGGGGAGTTGAAAGGCGTCCCGGTGGTCCCGGTAGCGACGCCGACGGTGGCCGAAGATAAGCTCGGCCGCAGCGTACGGCACCGCCATGTTGACAACGTTTAACTTCACCTCGATCCGAAGCGAAGATTTTGAGCTCAAACCACGGCTCTCACAAAGTTCAGAAACGTCACTTTGACGTCAGCGACAACTTAGACAAACGAGGTGTCTAATCACTTTTTTTACACAAACTTTGGAGGGATTTGGAGCGTCAACAGGTCGCCTAGGGACAATCTGCAATGCATTAATTTTAGCCTGGCGTAGGGATGTAGGGACAAACGGGCGCTACGTCATCGGCGAAGCCGTTAAATCAGCGGGCTCCTCGTGCCGCTCACGCGCTGCACGCGCGCCACGATGAACTTTCCTACATTCTACCGCTCTCAAAGACGTGAGCGTTCTAATGATTGGCACCTCGTTCGGCGCGACGTCAGGGTCGCGAGAGTCGAATTAGCGCGTTCCGCAAACTTCGGGCACAAAGCCCGAAGCGACCCAGTGCACGCGGGTGGGATATCAGGTTCATGCCAGGCAACGTCGACCACCGGCACTGAAACAACCAGGACCAAGAACCACATAAAACCCGCGTGCACTTAGTCTGTCAGACATCACTGCCGGCAATTTGTTTTTCGAGCTGCTGTGCCATTTTCCGACAGTATATCCACTTGATAAAAAAACGTTCGAGGTACACCTAAGCACTTGTTATGAGTTGTGAATGCGAAAGCACGCACGCCGTTCTTCGCTCCCTTCTTTAATCTGCGGCGTACAACGCGCTGACCTTGGGCGTGGAACGGTGGAGCCGCTGCCTCGCGGGCACGCAGCGCCATCGGGTGAGCGATCGTTCAAACTGTCATGTGCCTTGCAGCGCGAGGAAGGAACAGACAGCCAACGTTTATAGATACCTCTCCAGTTCCGTATCTCCTCGGCGCGCCTGTGGGGAGGAGGCGGCCCGGCGCGGTCCCCGCCACCGCAGCGCTGCGGTCGAAGGTTGCGCCATCAGGACGATCGCCGCTCCCTTGCGCGCAATGTTCAGCACGCCTACTGCAGCCCGGGATCTCGGCTGATTTCGCGAGTAACGCGCTATTATTTTAATTTCGGTCGTTTTTGAACAGAAGGTAACTTGCAAATGATGTAACACCGAAAATAATACGTACGTGCAAGCGGTTCAGCCTTGGCCCGCAGCGGTTGTCACTATGCTTGGTTGCCTCACGTCGTCAATAAAAACGAGCGAGACGAGGATCGTTCGCGCGGTCGGTATGAATTTATTCCATATATTCACAGAACGCACGTAGTGATTTAATGTCGCAAAAAAAGCTGCGCGTCGCAATCGCGCCGTCCTGGGCATTTTTTTTCTTTTTTGTTTTACAAAATATATTGATCTTACCTATGCTATTTTAGAAGATTTGCTCAACTTGCAATTTAGTAAAGTATCTACAGAAACTGCTCATTCACAACACATTACACAAGCCGTAACACAATCAATTTTATTTTGCTAACTCGCAAGAAATAAAAAGGGGCTTCAAATCACGCGCAAAACAAAGCCTGTTACAGTTAAAGCTCCACTATACAAGCTTAGCCTTTTTCCTTTCTCTTTGGGCCCTAATGGCACTATCGTTTTCTTGGCACTTTTGCGTGCGAAAAAGTGCATACGTCACGTCACAACGAACGTCGTATCACAAACCGTCGAAAGCAATCACACACTCGAAGGGCAGAAAACCAACAGATCACGTAACAAACAGCGCGAACCGCGAGCGAAAATGCAAGCC
Source organism: Ixodes ricinus (assembly GCA_037355805.1). Classification (NCBI taxonomy): domain Eukaryota; kingdom Metazoa; phylum Arthropoda; class Arachnida; order Ixodida; family Ixodidae; genus Ixodes; species Ixodes ricinus. The sequence goes on from JAZHYW010045558.1 coordinate 16,764, forward strand.
CAACCACGTAACCGGAGCTGGCCTGGCCGGCACACACGCGCAAGCTTCGATCGCAGCGCCCTCGCAGTCCCTAGGGATCGGTCGCGCCCGCCTGGAGAGGGGCAGTTCGGGAACTGGAGAAGTATCTATAAACGTTGCAGACAGCAACGTAGTTCCCAGCAGAACGAACCCCTTGGTTTATTCCGCGCGCCGTATATATTGCCACGCGCCGTACAGCCGATAAGAGGCGAGCGAACGCGGTGATCACTGATAACGCAACAGTGTGATAACACAGTCAGGATGACGCCACACAAACTGACTCGCAGCGGCCAATGGGAGTCTCGTCGACGCGCGCCAGCCAATGGGACCGAAGTATAAAAGGTGCCCTTGGCTAGCTCTGCGCGTGGTTTCATTAGGTGCCGTTTCGCATGGTTTCAAAGCTGATGACGTCGGCTCGCTCCCTGAGACAGTTAATGCTTTCGCATTAATAAAGCCAGCAACTAAGAAAAAAAATCAGCAGAACCCATCCTTTGGGAATGATTATCTACGTTAATGCGAATAGCATCAAACGGTGCGGAGTTATGCGCGTTCGTCAGGTGGCCGGCACACTCTAGATACGCCAGCCCACTCTTGAGGCGATTCTAAATTTGTTGACACTTTCACAGCCCTGCGCACGATCTCCGCAGCCCAGCACGTGCGTTTGTGTCACTTAGGAAGGCGAGCAAAGCACGCGCCATACGCACAAACACTCAAAATGGTACCGACCAGACTTTCTGGCGTCTCAGCTAGTCTCAACCAACGGTACTCTAAACGGTTGTTTATATCTTTACCATAGGACGCGCTTACAGCGCTGTCACAGCTACCGGTGCGCGCGCGTTCCATGCACGAGGGCTCATTCCGCTCTCGTGAGGCTGAGCTATACTTCGTTTCAGCTTGGGTCCAGACGCAGCTGATGCTACGAGCGCGAGCGTGTGGCCCTGAATAGTGCTTGCATTGCACGAGCGCGCGTGCTTGGCAGGGACGCTGGAAGCCCGGAGCTCGCGCTTGTAGCATCGGCTGCGTCTGGACCCAAGCTGAAACGAAGTATAGAGGTCTCCCGAGCGCGGGAGAGGGTGAGCTAGAGGGAGAGGGTGAGCGCGGGAGAGGGTGAGCTAGCCCTCGTGCATGGAACGCGCGCGCACCGGTAGCTGTGACAGCGCTGCAAAGCGCGTCCTATGGTAAAGATATAAACAAATGTTTAGATATGTTTGGGAGAAGAGCGTGTTGGTTGAAGTCAACGTTACTAGAACTCTCAGTTGGGAAACTCACCGTTGAAACCTGGGCCGCTGGCGTCCACCGAGACCGAGCTAAATACGACAACAGCGCCACTCTGTATCATTTGTCTGTACTGTGGTCGCCTTGAGCTTTTAGAAAGCATGTTTTTGCGTAAAAACCTGCGAAAAAAACTATTTTTGTAGTAATGTTTATTGGAGATTAGTACCAAACAGGGGGCGCGTGTTGTTTTTTAAAACTTTTAGTCTGCAAGTTTTTCAGTACAATTAATATTGTTTTTATACAACCGTGCCTCAGCGGGGATTTCAGGTAGCGCGTCCCGAGCTAGGCGCAAATTAACCTAGAAGTATTCAGCGGCGCCTCCGCCTGGGAGAGAGGGCGGTACCTCGAAGCCCTTTCCACAGTATCTGTTCTGGCCAAAAATGGCCGATTACAATCAAAAGGGAGTCACGTGTAGTTCCTCGACTTGCCGCTGCGGGAGAAATGGCGGCGTTGTGATCGCCATTAGCTCGGTTCTCGTGGACGGATTGGTGCCACTTTCTGAGAGCAGTCTCTATGGCAGTTTCCCAACTGAGTGGTTTTAGTAACGTTGGTTGAAGTCAAGGATGAAGAAAGAATAAAACAATTAAAACTGGGAACGGGGGCCAGACATTCATGTCTGGCCCCCGTTCTCAGCGAGTTATTTCTTTTATCCGTCGACAGAGCCATAAAAGCACAACTGGACATCTCCGCGCCTGGCTGCAATGTTTTCAGATATAGGAACCGTGCGGATCTAATTCAAGCCCCGACCAGGGCGCCCCTAGCGGCAAACGGGTCAGTTGTACCGGGGAGCTTCTGCCAGTCGCTGCGTTGGTTGTGCGTTGTGGCGAGTTAGCGCTGTAATTTCTGAGATGGCTATTCCGCACCAAGAAAGCCTGGTCGACTGCAACAGTACTAGTGCAAGATCGCGCACGGCACGAAGTACCACCATCGTCCCTTCGAAGCCGTACGAGGCGGAGTACTGCGCGACCTAGGTGCGACTTGTGCGTCCATACAGGTTAGTGGCGTTTCTTACCTTCCAGTTCGCGCTTTGTTTAAGCTGCTGACGAATAATACTATTAACTTTTTTCTATTCTAGCGACGATGGAACAGCATCGACACCGACGGCAAACCCTAAAGTATGCAGCAAATACTTCACCGGAATCGAGAAGCGGTCGCCCACCTAAGCCTACCCTTGGATGTTTCCATCAGTCTACAGGAAGATAGTTGTGGGAATCGCGAAACGGCGCGAAAAAAATCGCCTAGTTATTGTCAAGCTGATTCAGAAATAAACGTACATATAATTACCGCAGTCCACTCAACGCCAACAAAAATTTTTTCGGGCGCGCTTAATTTTGTTTGCGGAGTACGGCGCTCCGTGACATCCACTTGTCCGTCGAAACGGACCTCCTTCACGTCGTACACGCGGCCAGATTCATGAAGGAGCTTTCCCTTCGTCATATTGCTACCACAGAAGAAGCTTTCTGGATTCCTAAACGCCTTAAACCCCGTCGTAATCACCACGGGAACACTGTCCGCTGTGCCGCTCATCGTCATTGCTTCACCCCAAGATTCTGCACCGGCTACCGAAGACGCTTTCCGGATTCGTAATCGCCCACTGTCCTCTGTGCTGTTCGTTGCTATTACTTCCCGATGATTCTGCGCCGGCGCCACCGGCTACCGAAGGAACTTTCCGAATTCGTAACTGCCTTAAATTCCGTCGTAATCACGACGGGGACACTGTCCGCCGTGCTGTTCGTCGCCATTGCTCCCCGATGCTCCTGCGGCGGCTACCGCTAGGTCGCGGCGAACAATAGGCGACCGCCGCGACACGGCCGGCATGCTCGCTTCCTATATAGACGACTATCTCATCATTCATCCTGATCAAACTTCTCCAGATAGCATTACAGCCGTTTTTTCCGCCTGTTCGTCAGGCCTTACTTTCACGAAAGAAGAACCTTCAAATGAAGGTCTTCAGTACCTGGATTTGCGGCTTCACGTCAGTTCCACTGGACTCTGCTGGGCCTTTCAACAAAGGTCTGCTAAACCTGTCCTACCGTTTTCTAGCGCCCATTCGAGGTCAGTCAAACACGGCATCATCAAATCGTTGTTTTCTTCATCCTTCACGAAGTCTTGCTGTCATCTTTCAGAAGATAGCTTCAAATTCCAGCACAAAAGGCTCGTCAAGGCAGGGTTTCCCGTCGACCTTTTACGATCAGTAATGGAAAGGCTGATTCGCGGCCCTGATCGCCAGTCACCAGCCACAAAAAGAAAGCCCGTTTCGCCGTCATCCCTTACGTACACAATTCAGCCCACCGGATAAAATCCATTGCCTCAAAGTTCGACACGAATGTTGTTTTCTCGTGTCGCATGCGTCTTAAAGGGCAACTCCGCCGTGATATTTGATGGTCACCGATTTGTATAAAATTTTCACTATGTATTTGGATGCCCTTCCTGAGCATGTGTACAAAATATCTCGGAAAAATAATAATTTTCTTAGAAGAAAATGGATTTTGAAATTTACATGTACACACCCAAATCACTTGCTGCCGCCCTACTGGCAACACTGAGCAAGAGCGGCACACGGAGGCTGCCATGATGGCGCTGACGTTGCCGTGACGTCACATGTTGGTCAAGGTGCTTGCTTTGTAGCTTGTTGGTGCTAGCGACTGTCTGCTTTTTGCTTATGTAATCGGTTTATACAGTTATGTAAGAGCGCGTAATGGCGACTGGAGGAAATTGCTGTTGTGCCGTAGGGTCTCGCGCTACGGAAGCGTCGCTTGAATACACGGTCTACTAAAACCGTCTATTGTCAGACCCCAAGATATAACAAAAAGTGCCTCCAATTAAAAGGCATAACTTCGATCGGTTTTTTTTGGCGTGCGAGCAACAAAAGCTGCCTTACCATTCCGCTTCGGAAGCGGCATTCTGGGTCCACATGGCGGCGGATCGCGAATGCAGCCGCCGCTGGCGGTTCCCTCGGAGGCGATGCCGGCGGATCGTATGAGAACGGGCTATCGTCATCGTCCTCAAAATCTAGCAGCATATCCTCATCGTTGCTCGATTCAGACGAGCCTGATGAGTCCATTTTTATCCGTGGCACGAACACAAAACAGTGAACTGCTGCCAGGCTGGCCAGGCTCAAACTGCACACGTGCGAGTGTTTATACCATATGTGACGTCACGTCAAAATGGCGGACCAGTCGAGTGGCAAGTTAGTTTCGGTATCGGTATCAGCGGATTTTAACGATTATAAATTATGTAAACAGTGTTTTTAATGATTTAACTGCTAGTATAGGCTAAATTTTTAGTACCCTTTCCAAAAATATGTTTTGATAAAAACGCCCAAATTGACGGCGGAGCTGCCCTTTAAGCAACTCTGTCAACAAGTGAACAACAACCGGATTCCAATTAGCTGCACTGTTAAACACGAAAAGAAATTCATTCCTTGCAAAGAGAAGAAAGTTTACTCCATCCCCTTGAGCTGCGGCCATCAATACATAGGTCAGACCGGCAGATGCACCAATCACAGACTCCGGGAACATCACAACGAAGTTTCTAAGGCCTCTCCAGATTCCTATCATCCCATAGTCATACATGCCCGTTCGTGTTCACTTTGTCATCCCCTCTTTGATGAAACAAAAATCCTGGGAGGGCATGACAGCAGATTTGGCAGGGAGATCATAGAGTCATTCGCCATGACCACCGCAAATAACAACGTGTCAAACCCTTCCCTCCTGTTGACGAAAACTGAGGTTGAATTTTTAAAATCCGAGATTAACCCCCTCTCTGACTTGCACTTCGCGTTTCTTATCTCCCCTTCTCTCTCCTTCTCCTCCCTTTCCCTCCTGGGTATAGTCGGCTGCTCGCTGTTGAAAATTTTTACTCGTCCGTTGCTAGCTGAAAGATGTGTCGTTTTGTCCCAGTTTTAATTGTTTTATTCTTTCTTCATCCTTGAAATGTTTAGAGTGCGGTGAATGACTGCCTTCATAGCTCTGTGGGGTACCGAAGTTTTGAACTCTGTATTTGCGCATTGTGATACCTCCGGACGCCCATACAAGATAGACGATTTTCGAACACAAATGGAACGCCACGGCGTTCTGCAAGATTTGATTGGAGCTGGCCAGTACCAAATGAACCATGTTTGGCTCTTCACGTTTAACTCTCTGACTGCGAAGAGGAAGCTTCTTGCGGCAAAAGAACTGGTCGTGAAAGAAAAACGTTGTTTGCTCATCGACCCTGACGAATGCGAGGTCCGACTACGACTGCACTGGACACCGATTCACATAAGCGACGATGCAGTACGGAGGGCCCTGGAGCCTTACGGGAAGGTGAACGAAGTGTCCCGGGACACGTGGAGGGTGGAAGGATTCCAGAATGTTCAGACGACAACGAGATTTGTTAAAATGAACCTCAAGGAGGGCACAACAAAAGATCACCTCCCGCACCAGCTGGTTATGTTCGGCAGCAAGGTCCTGGTCGTCGTTCCAGGGAGGGCACCACTCTGCCTCCGATGCAAGAGGACAGGCCACATTCGCAGAGAGTGCCGAGTTCCCCACTGCGACAAGTGCAATCGTTATGGCCACGAGCAAGAGGACTGCATTCGAACATATGCCACCGTGATGCTGCCTGCTCCTGGGGAAGAAAACTCGGAGTTCTTCATTGATGAAGAAGAAGCTGAGAAAGGCGAAGACGACATTCCACATCCAGTCACTACCGGTGACCCAAAGGTTACAGACGGACGACAAGTACACCTAGAACGGAAGAATGACACCACCTTGTCAGGTTGTCCAACTGGTCGTGAGAGAGACCCTGCACGAGAGGACGACACTTCGACGTCTAATTGCCAAGGTGGTCGTGAAAGAGATCTATCCCGAAAGAACGAAACCATCTCATCTGGTCCTCTGGCCGGTCGAGAGGGAGACCTAGCACGGGAGAGCGACACCATCTTGCCAAGTTGCCTGGGAGCTGACAACCCGGCGCCTGGGAGCATCATTCCGGACGTCGACGGTGCTGCCTCGGACCACACCAAGGGCCAGTTAACGAAGCCGGCTTGCACGAGCGATCACCATTCGGACATCACGTCCGAAGACGACCTGGAAATGGATGACGGCGCTGACCCCTCAAAGAGGCCTTTAGACCTCGTAGAGGAGGGGCCTGACTGGACTCCAGTTCACGGGAGGAAGAAACGGTGCAAGCCCCGCCCTCCCCCAGGCAATGGACGAGAGCGAACCTCGTAGAAGGTGGTTACTTTCCGGTTACATTCAAACTGCGAACGCTTTAGGTCATGTCTTTCTTAGTTCCACTTTCTCTTTACTAGTGCCAGTTGCCAAGTTATGCTTGATGTAACTTCCATGTGAGGTTGTTGATATGTCGCTTTCCAATGTACGCTTCCTCCTCCAATCCCAACAATGCTTCCCCCCCCAAAAAAAAAAACGGCCCTTCCACTAAAGGTTTAACATTTGGAACCCTCAACATTAGAGGACTAAACTCTACTCGAAAACAGTACCAGCTGCTACGTTTGCTCCACGAGGAACAATTAGACTTTTTGGCCTTACAAGAAACAAAAATGGCGGAGGAAGAGCAGGTGACAAGGGCGTTACAGCCTTTTCTTACCTCGTACGAGGTATGCGTAACGCATGCAGTTGGCACTGCAGGTGGTTGTTTTTTATTCCTGAAAAAGTCTGTTCCCCTTTCAGACGTGAGTGTCATTACCGATGACCATGGGCGTTTTATTTTGTGTGACTTTAATTTGATGGAAGAGCAGTGGAGAGTAATTTGCATCTATGCCCCTTGTAAGGTTAGTGAACGGGAGGCATTCTTCCGAGGCATTTCACATTACATTAAATCTGATCGGACCACTATACTTCTAGGCGACTTTAATTGCATTTGTGAAGCAAGAGACAGAACCCCATTAACGAGCGTAAGTGATTCTAGTGCAAATGTCCTGAGTGAAATAATCGCTGAGAATAATTTGGAAGATGTTTTTTACATTTCAAAAAGTATAAAGAAAATTCAGTTCACACATTTTCAGAAATCCTCTCATGCACGCCTTGACCGCATTTATTTTTCTAGCGACATTGTAAATAACATTGGATCTTATCACGTAAAACCTGTGTTCTTTAGTGACCACTGTCTCGTAAATGTTACAATTGGAGAAAACCAAACCCCTAGGTCAAAGTTTAACTGGCGATTGTGGAAGTTGAACGTAGGCCTACTTAAAGACAAGACATTTGAAGCTGCAGTGGACGATCTCCTTGATAAAATGGTTGAGCAAAGCGGGATGTGCCCCTTAGAACGGTGGGAGCGGTTCAAAGAGGAGGTTAAAATGTCAGCAATCGAAAGATCGAGCACGCTCAAGTTTTACGCCAGGGCAGAAGAGCGAAAACTGCAGCACAATTTAGAGGCCCTGAGTGAAGCAGAATGTACTAACCCTGGTCAAGGAGTAAAAGACATAGAAAATATCAAAGCACAACTCGAACGCTTTCAGAAAGCGCGATATGAAGGTGCTGTGGTCCGCGCAAGAACGCAAAGGTTTCTTTGCGGCGAACAACCTACCAAGCAAGCTTTGATAGCTGAAAAAAGATATGCAATGTCCAAAGAAATAACCGAAATCGAAAGGAATGGCACCCTCACCACGGATAGCACAAACATCGAGGAGGCGTTTGTAGAACATTACCGACGGATATTTTCACTCACTTCAGGAAGGCGCGATTGTGAAATGAAAGACCTCCTGTCTCTAATGCCGAGGCTAGACGACAACACGCGGGAATGGCTGGAGGAACCTATCAGCGTTGAAGAAGTAGAAAGAGCAATAAGCGACTTGCCTGGGGGTAAAACGCCAGGTCCTGACGGACTTTGTTCAACTTTTTACAAAAAATTCAAAAGTCGGCTCTGTCCTATTTTGCTCGCTGTCATAGAAGAATCTTATAAGAGAAAAATATTGCCACTGTCTTTCCTGAGAACTCACACGGTTTTAATTCCAAAATCTGAGGATATCGCCAAGTTGCGTCGTGTAGAGGGCTATAGGCCAATAAGTCTCTGCAATGTAGATTATAAAATATTTGCGAAAATTCTCAATAGAAGGCTGCAGCATGTAATATGCCAATTGGTAGGCGATCATCAAACATGTGGTATAAAGGGTAGAACAATACAAACAAATATTCATGTAGCCAGAAGCATTCTAGACTGTTGTACAGATAGAAAAGATCAGATTGCCATGCTACAGATTGACCTCGAGAAGGCATTCGATCGTGTGCACCATAAATTCCTCTGGGCCATTTTGCGGCATGTGAACATTGGACACGTTTTATATGACGGAGTGCGAATGGCATATCAGAACTGTTCCACACGACTGAGAGTAAACCGTAACGTAACTGCGAGCATTCCCGTACTGTCCTCAGTGCGACAGGGTTGCCCCCTCTCACCATTGTTGTTCGCACTTTATTTGGAACCTCTCTGTTTGAGTGTTGCGAACAACGTGAATGTACATGGTTTTCTGTTCAACGCGCTCGAAGTCAAGGTATTGGCGTACGCCGACGACGTTGCAGTTTTCTGCAGCGATAAAGAAGTTTGACCAACGCTATCGCATTGGTTAAACACTTTTGCGACGTTAGTGGTGCGGCTGTAAATCTAGAAAAATGCTATGGTTTTTGGCACGGCTCATGGGCTACAAGGCCATTGGAGTTCGAAGGAATCAAATGGGGCTTGACGCCTACAAAATACCTTGGTGTACCACTGCAGCATATGCACAATCCTGGTGTTTACTGGTCCGAAGCAACTGCCGAACTGAAACGGAAAGTATCACGCTGGCCGAACCGTGACTTGTCAATTTTTGCGAGGGCAACGGCCTGTAACATCTTCCTTGTCGCCAAGCTCATGTATGTGCTTCAAGTGTTGCAATGTACTCGAAGTAGTATGCAGAAAGTCCATAGAATCTGTGCTATGTTTATCTGGAAATCGAGCTGGGAACCGATGAGAAGAGATAACCTTTTCCGTCGCATTCCTTTGGGGGGACTGGGCCTTGCACACCTGTTTGTCCGAAAACTTGTGTCACGATTCATTTTTCTACGAGACATCGAACAACCATTTATGCGCACTGTCCTTCAAACAAAATTGGCGTGGCACTTGCCTACTTTTTTGGTCTCAAGCTGCGGGGAGCAACCACACAAAATAGGAGGTTTTCTCAAGGAGGTTGTCGATACGTACAATTTTTTGTCAGTTCGCTTTTCCAGAGATTTTTTGTCGTCTGTAAATAGAAAGGGCCTGTCCAATGCCCTGTATGACACTCTTTTTCCAGAGCCCTTGTATCGCGCAGTGCACAGACAAAGCCCTGGCCAGGATGTTCTTTGTCGTGTTAAGAAAATGGCGATCCCGCCGCGTGCAAAAAGTTTCTTCTTTAAACTTCACACCTCGACCCTCCCAGTGAAAGCATGGCTCCACGAGAAAGGAATTTATGTTCCTTGGACCACCAACTGCCTATTGTGTAAAACGCCTGAGACCATAGAGCATGTATTTATTTTTTGTTGGGACGCCCTTTTGTTTTGGGATGTGTTACAGAGGACATTGAAAAAGGACTTAGAAATAACGTCACAATCGATTCGTTTTCTTCCAATTACTTCTCATGAACTTGTGCCGTACGACCTCATAATGCTAGTTGGTCTATACAGTATTTGGTGCTCCAGGATGGCAGTTAGAAACGCAGACCTTAACCCACGGCCAGTTGAAGCATACTTCGTGGAATTTGTAACACAAATACGCTGTACCTACACGGATCAAGATGACCTGCCTCCGTGGGTAAAGACATGTGAAAAACTATGTGAAAACTCCAAACGTTCTTAATGATGTGTGCTAAGCAAATGTATTTGTAGCCTGAACATGCCGTTGCTGAATAAAACTGTCATAAAGACAAAAAAAACTGCCTTCATAGCTCTGTGGTTAGCGCGTCTGCCTGCTGATCAAAGGGTCAACGGTTCGAATCCCAGCCGGCGCCGGTCTTTTTTATTTATTTATCGACCCGCGGCGTAAGAGGTTAGATAGCCAGATAGATAGATAGATAGATAGATACATAGACGAAAAGTGCGTGAAGTATCCAAAGAATGCTATTCGCATTAAAATAGTCATACCAAGTACGCGCTCCTACGGTGACCACTGAATTTTGCCCCTTTTTTACACTTGCCTCGCTCCGGTGAAGATTCTATTATTTGACCACACGAGTGCTCATGCAGTCAGACAATCTTGCGAAGTTATACAGCTTGTCTTATCACTTTCACGCGGACTTTAAAACGTAGTTTAAAAAAGCTGGTTTTCTGTCTTCCCTAGAGACTCACCCTGGTGGTTTTGAGAAATACCAAGAACACCAAACAAGACCGAAGGAAACAACCAGTGCACATGGAACACAGATGACGCTTCAACAGACCATCAGTCCTTCCACGTCATCAGAGTGAATGACGCCATCGCCAAATTTGTTGTGAACGAACTCCAACCTTTTCGGATTCCGGAGACGGATTACTTCAAAGATTTTGCTTTGGCGCTCTGCCCGAATGCTAGTGTTCTCTGCCGAAAGGCCCTTGGAGACAAGATTGAGAAACAGCCATGATTTCGAATATCAAGCGAAAGATGAACAGTGCCTCAAGCATTTGCACGACTACAGATATTTGGCCAACCAACCACAAAAGCTTCATGAGCATGACATCTCATTGGTTGACAGAAAACCTTCAGAGAGAGTCCTGCGCCATTGCTTTTCGTCGCATGTGAGGCAGACACACATTTGACAAAATGGGTGAAATGATCTCGAAGATCCATGGCGAATTGGTTGGCTATGACTAGGGTTCCGTGTTTTCGAATAAATCCGAATAACACCCGCCGGTAAAAATCCGGTCAATTCGGATTTATCCGATAAACTACGAGTTTTCATGTGGCAATGGCACTGCCCCCTTCCCGCCCCCCCCTCCCAGTGTTCGAACCAACGCGTTACAAGTAACGACGTTACTGGTAACGCGTCAGTTCTTTTACTAGCGTACTAACGTACTCGTTAGAATCCCAAATGACTAACGAGTAAAGTAGCGTCGTTATTATATTACAGTATCTCCTCTCAAATTGCGTGACCCGTTACTGGTTACTTTTGATTACAAGTGGCCGCATGATTGTTTGAAAACAAAATAATTTTCATTATGTACACTAGGTAAAAGTGGCAAAGAAACCCCAACAAAGCTATGTATAAGCGGCGTCATTTCAAACTCCCTCGGAAGATATTTTTAACGTTCCCACGACCGGGCCCAAAAGGCGCGAGATTATTGCTACGCGGAACTCTTAAGCGTCCTTGGTGCAGTCTTTGTATCGAAGCTACTAAAGCCACCGTCGCCGTGCCCTGAAAGAGCAGCCGTCTCGTTGGAAAGAGACATCCGCTCAGAAGGCAACAGTCTGCCGCAGCACGAAGGATTTTGCCTCGCGTCCCTAGCTACTCCAGCTGGTCACACATCCTTCTCTTCAAAACAATTAAATTCTTGTTCTGTCAACAACAGAAAGGATTAACTCTAAGTTTGGAAGCGTTGACGTTCCCACGCTTTGAACCAAAACCAGGGACTCAAACCGAAAAATATAACGTTTCGGTTACGGTTACGGTTACCGCTTCCTGTAGATAACGGTTTCGTTTCGGTTTTTTACGGTTTTAATTTTTACGGTTTCGGTTACCGGTTACACGTTCCTAAAAACCGGTTTATATCGGTTTTTCCAATAATCTGTTTAATTGAAATGCTAGACAGCCGTTTTATATTAAACGGTTTAAAGTGGTCCCAAACATCCAACAACGTGAAATCCAAGGAAATTAGAAACGTCTTAATACTTCTAATTGGTCAAAAGTTGCACACGTTTCTAGCTCCAACTCTTGTTCACTATATCTACTTACATCATATGTATAGTTTGATACCCGAGCATACATGTTACTTCCGCTACTCGGGGAGCACCGCATTCTATATAATAAAAATGAAAATAAACATCTCTACTTTGTTGTTCGGCAGCGTTTGTAAACAACCCTAAAGAAGTTCCCTCTGGGTGCCGGAAGAACCATTCGCACCTCCTTGTCGCTATAGTTCTTTTTTTTTTTCAGCCTAATACATGCAGACGAGTCTTCGCCCACACTGAAGGAAGGAGCAGAACTATAGCCATCCAGTTCAGTTTGTTCATTTTTCTCCAAACAAGGGGAGGAAGGAAGGTAGAGAAAAAAGCTGCCATTGCAGCTTGACGAGGCCTCTACCTCCCTTTACAGTACAGCGCAAAACAGGACATCTGCAAATGCACATGCAGAACCAAACAAATTCATAATAAACACTTGTACCAGCTTTAACACGATTGAAAAAAGAATACAAGTTACATCAAAAAGGACTTTTTCACATTATGTTCCTTATTCACAAACGATATCACTCTCTACCAGGAGTTCTTCAATATTTCTCTTCAAAATTTGAAAGGAACACTCAAAGTTTACCTTTTCTTCAACTTTGTTTAACAAGGAGAAAAGCTTGATAATCCAATTGTTGTTTGCCATAATTGGTTCTTACTTTGGGTTTTTTCATATATTTTTTCTCAGTGCATGTTCTGAGCTAACATTCTTCGGAATTAGGTATAGCTTCTCTTTTGGATAAGCTGAAGTAATTTAAAGTAATATCTTTTATTCGCCTTTAGCATAGTGTATTTTTCAAACAGTGGGTCCGTAAGCAAGTCTCGCCAGTTGCCCTGAAAATTGTCGAGCATGCAAAGTATTCGTTCTTTAAGGGCTATTATTCTATTATAGTTCGTCATAGTTGTGGTACCCCATACCAATGCACCGTATGATATTTTTGAGTAACATAAAGAATAATATAATTCCTTTTTAACCATGGAGGTAGTGGTTTATGAATTCTATATATACATACTTTTGATTTACATAGTTCAGAACAAAGGTTCTGTATATGCGTCGACCAGTTGAAGTCTTCATTGAACCACATGTCTAGGTTTTTTTTTAATCTTTGACCTGCTCTAAAGGTATTCCATCAAAATGAATAAATATAGAAGATTTGTCTTGCTTTTCAATTGGACGAAATATTATGTATTTAGTTTTTTTAGCATTCAGTTGTAATTTGTTACGATTAAGCTCACATAGCCAGCTTCTCGAAATATTCGTTGGCCAATAATTGTAATGTATCTTTAGACCGTGCGCTTTAAAGAACGCGTTCGTGTCATCTGCGTACATAATTAGTTTTGGGGAATCCTGCATTCTCGCAATATCATTTACATAGATAAGAAATGACAGAGGGCCTAGAATGGATACCTGCGGCAATCCGTGTCGTACTTCTAACTTATCGGAGTCTGATTTATCTAAATTCGCATATTGATATCGATTCATTAAATAACTTTCAATTAGTTTTAATGCCACGCCACGTATCAAATAATATTGAAGCTTCAACAGTAAGATATTGTGCTGTATTGTATCAAAAGCCTTTGTAAAGTCTAAAAACAAACCTAATGTATAAAATATATCTTCAATATTCCTGATAATTTTGTCTTTTATGTGAAGTACAGCAAGTTGTTCTGTAGATTTTGCTTTTGAAATCCATATTGTGCCTCATTTATTACATTATACTTACAAAAAATGCCTCTAATCTAGATAAATTACATTTTCAAATATTTTGGAAAAAATTGGCAGAATGGAAATCGGTCGATAGTTGTACAAACTATTTTTCCCCGCCTCTAAATATTGGGCTAATTCTAGCAGTTTTTAACGCGTTCGGAAATATTCCTGTTTTTAGCATCCTATTTCTTAGTGTATGACAGAATGTGACTAAGTGATTGTGAGACACGTTTCACTGGAACCGATTTAAAACCGTATACCGGCGGCAACGTTATTTTTTAATGTTATTGCATTTATTTCATGCTAGTTGGCTTAACAATAGATTCAGCAAGGCGTTGTTCCGTCAACGACGAAATCGCCTGCGTCATTTCCTTCACGTTCACCCACAATGACAAAGTCTGCATTAATAATATTTGCAAGATCTTTCCCTTTAAACTTCTTGTCATCGATGATACTTTCATCTACACACGCGAAAGAAGATTTCCTATTTGTGATATCATTCACTGCGTTCCATATCATTCTCGGCTCGTTTCTTATATTGTTGAACATATCCTGATGATACTCACGTTTTGCTTTTTTATATCGGCTGTTAATTTATTTCTTTATTTTTTAAACCGAATCAGAAGTTGCTGGTCACGTGTTTTGATAAAGTCATTGTACATGTTTTTCTTTTTATTCATTTTATAAAGACATTCCGTTATCCATGGCTGTCTCACTTTCTGCTTTTTATTTTTGAATTGTATAAGGGGGAATGCAGTGTCATAGCATATTTTAAGGATCTTTGAGAAGTGATCATATGCCCAATCAGGATTCGCTTCTTTATAAACGCTGCTCCAGTCGGCACTGTCACTCAAGGCAGAAAAGTGGTAGAGAGTTTGTTCATTTATTTTGCGGTAAGAAAAAGTATTTTGTTAGTTCAGTTTTTTTTTTTTTTTTGACAAGGAAGTTAAAAGGAACATAGGAAGGTGGTCACTAATATCACTGGAAAAAACCTAGAACTGAAGTCAGTGTCGTGTATATTTGTTATACACAAGTCGAGTAAAGATGCACACCCTGAAGAAATCCTGGTGGGTGGTAGTGCTATCGTAGTTGTACATCCGAAGGACGTTATAATATAAGACAGTTCTGCGGCGGCAGTATTTTTAAGGTCTGGTCAATGTTTACGTCACCCATGATAATAAATGGTAGTTGGTAGGTATCAAGAAAAATAAGCAAGTTTTTCAAAAAATTAAAAATGTCACCTTTATCTTCTGTTGGTGGTCTATATATAACAACAATCACTGCCTTTCATATACACAGAACCAAACATTCGACATAAGAATTAATAACTCAAAATTCTTTAACAACGTAGTATGAGATGTTTTCCCTAGCATAAATCTTAAAATACTGCTAAGTGGAATAAAGTAATAAAATTGAGAGCTGGGCTAGTTGGTGAAAGTCAGACATAATGTAAATGCAATGGCCCTAAACAAGGAAGACAAAGGAAAGGAACGAACAACACAATAACAACACAGAAAGCTGTAGAAATATAGTTGATTAACGTATGACGCATGAGCTGCCTATAAATAGCTCTATTAGGTTTTTAGACCTCCGTCTTCACTTGTGTGATGCTCACATGTGTTGGGGATATGAACCACGAAGCAATAAACCTCTTCTGCCGTTCACCTCGGCTCACTCTAAACTTGTAAAACGAGGGATAGTTAACCTGTGTTTTCAAAATGCTCTGGACAAGTCGTGCTCGCACCAGGTTGATATAAGTTTTAATGAACAAGCTTCTAGACTCCGGAGTGCTGGCTATCCGGTGTACCTATTGACTGCAGTGGCTGAGACCTTACTAAAGGAAAGGCGAAGTAACTCCACCCTGAAGGCTAGACAAGTGAACAAAAACGTCACCGTTGTACCGTATCTTCATGGTATTTCACATAACCTGAAGAAAGTGGGAAGTAGAGTAGGCGTTGAGGTAGTGTTTTCGGCACCTAATAAGTTGGCAGGGCTTTGCAGAAAAGTAAATTCAGATGTTGAGAACAAGATCGTGTGCACTAAGAAACACCAAAATCAGTTCGTTTCTTGTGCGCAAGGAGTGGTCTATTGGATTCCTTTATCTTGCGGCCGTCGATATATAGGACAAACGGGAAGATGTTTAAACGATCGACTCAGAGAACACCGATACAACGTTTTGAAAGTCGTGTCAGGGCACTTAGGCGTGCACTGCAGAGATTGCGGGTGCATTCCTGCCTTCGAAGGATGCCAAGTGGTTTCTAAAGATAAGAACAGAGTGACGCGGGAAATAATAGAAGCACGTGATATTGCGCGACTGGGTCCTGAATGTGTTAGTGCCCCGTCACTCGTACTTTCGGATAAGGAGCGGCAGTTCTTAGAACGATGAGGGCAAAGCAGTGACAGTGTTATATTGAAAACGTGGCATGGTATATATATTTTGTGTTTGTTCCTTGATTTTTTCGTGTGGAATGTTTGCTATTTATAACAGATGCGTATACACGAATAAATCTTCAGTTGAAAGTCAGCGCTGTGTCCTGTTGTTCCTTCTACTTCTTCCTTGTCTTTGCGCTGTTTTGCTTTTATCATGTAAAAATATGTTATGTGTTGTTCGTTCCTTTCACTGGTCTTCGATGTTGTGCCATGTTACACCTACGTCATGTTTGCTATGTGAAAGCAATTGCTTATGGGTATCGAAACGCACGTCTCTCGCTGGCCGATTCTGTGACGCTAGAAAAATTCTGCATTTATGTATAAGAAAAAAAGAAAAAGGTGCGGACGCAAAAAATGGAAAATAATGTGCGGACGTACATCTTATATATATATATATATATATATATATATATATATATATATATATATATATATATATATATATATATAGATATATATATATATATATAATTATAATATACAGATGAATGAACAGTACGTCCATCGAATGAATCAGTGTTTTACGAAACCGCCGAAAGCCAAAATAAACGGCGGAGCTAGGTTTTGAACTCTGGGCTTCCCAATGTCCGGTCGGGTGTGCTTGTACTATACTATATTATATTTATTATACGGGCCGCGGTCTACTTGGCGCTTTACACTTATCTTTATGGCTCTAGATTTTTCTTCTTCGTCCAACTGTGTGACACAGTTTCAGGCCAAATTCCTCTTTCACTCAATACTCTTTCACTCAAGTGGGCTCATTTTCGTCTTCTGCGCATGAGAAAGGAACAACGTTATTAGATTAACTCAGTTACGGAACTGCTCATAGACGCTGCATGCACGAGCAGTACCCCCCCCCCCCTCACTCACA
This sequence comes from Ixodes ricinus, assembly GCA_037355805.1. Classification (NCBI taxonomy): domain Eukaryota; kingdom Metazoa; phylum Arthropoda; class Arachnida; order Ixodida; family Ixodidae; genus Ixodes; species Ixodes ricinus. Next base: position 33,938 of record JAZHYW010045558.1, read on the forward strand.
ACGACTCGCCCGGCGCAGAGCCGTTTAGTACTGAGAGAGTTAGGCCGATGGGCGGAGCTTGTTGGCCGCTAGAACAAGCGGATTTCGCGGTAACACAATACGGCGTCACTTCTTTGTCTTGTTCATTCCTGAGAAATCGCGTAGAGTTCCTATGAGTCAGAGCCACAATATGGCGGACGGAAGTAGTCATCCCCGGTTGTCAGACTACGCTGCTGTGGTTGCCAGGCTGTCAAAATCTCCTTAAGAAGGCCAAACTCTTCAGTATAAACGGCTCTGGCCCGGCGTCGCTTGACGCGCCGCCGGACGGCTGCTTTGGTAACTGAATCGGGATACGTTCGTTTCAACGTTACTAAAATCGTAAAAACCAACAAAAAAAAAACTCTTTTGTAGTAACTTTTATTGGAGTTTAGTACAAAATGAGGGGCGCGTGATGTTTTCTGAAATTTTTAGTTTGCAAGGTTTTGCAGCACAAATAATATTGTTTTTATACAACCATGCCTCAGCGGTGATTTCAGGTAGCGCGTCCCGACCTAGGCGCATCTTAACTTCGGTGATATTTCGCGGCGCGTCCGCTGGGGAGACGGGGGTGGCACCCCGGTAACCCTTTCCACCGTATCTGTTTCGGCTCTGAAATGGCCGATTGAAGCCAAAATAGATGTCACGTGCAGTTCCTCGAGTGACCGCTGCGGGAGAAATGGCGGCGTTGTGATCGCCATTTGGCGCTTCAGCTGTGCTCTTTGGAACGCACAGTTATGACACGAAACTATAGATGGCGCTTCGAACGACGACAGGCGGATTGAAGTGAGTGAAGGGGGGTACCCCCTCCGCAGGAGTTCCACAACTGAGGTAATCTAGTAACGCTGGAAAGGAAGTAGCGGTGACGTCAGAACGCCGAGCCTTGATTGGCTGATCGCCACCCCCTATCTGAGCGTCGTCTGCTCCTTTGCAACGTCGTCTGCGTCTGCCTTAACCTTTCCTCTTTCCTCTTTCTCCAAGTCGTGCACGCATTTCTCCGAAAGTAGCCTCAAGTTGCAGCAGCAGAGGTTAGAAAAAGCAGGCTTTCCTGCAGACCTTCATTCCACCCTTGAGAGGTTCATCATCAAACCACAACTTCCGCAAGCTGTTTCCAAAAGAAAGGTCGTTTCGCTGTGATTCCCTACATGCACAATTCCGCGCACCGTTTAAGATCTATCGCGTCCAAATTCGACACGAGTGTCGTTTTTTCCCTGTCGTATGCGCCTGAAACAAATATGTAAAACGGTTAATGGGAGCGACAGTCCCAGAGGGTGCAATGTAAAGCATGCAAAAAAGTTCGTAGAATGCGAAGAAATAAAGGTTTATTCAATTCCACTAAGCTGTGGAGGTCAGTACATTGAACAGACTGGGAGATGCGTCAACCATCAACTCAGAGAACACAACCTGGAAGCTTCCAAGGCTTCAAATTGGTCGAATCACCCAATTGTCGTTCACAGCCGCACGTGCGATGACTGTACTCCTCATTTCTCTGATACTAGAATACTGGGCGGGCACAACAACAGATTTAGGAGAGAAATGATCGAATCATTTGCCATGGGGACTGTAAACAACAACATTTCTGCACCTTCATTATCATTGACAAAGACAGAGGTCGAATTCCTAACATCAGAGATGACTAGATTACTGACACCTCGTCGTGACGCTACAGCTTTTTTAACTTTTATATTTATAGTACATTTCCCTTTGGGACTGCAAACCACAATAATTCCGCGCCTTCATTATCACTGACTATGACAAAGGTTGAATTCTAAGTAATCAGATATAACTAGATTAGAGATACCTCGTAGTGACGCCAGCGCTTTTTAAACTTTCATACTTAGTGTATTCCCTTTCCTTTATAACTATTATCTCCTTTCTCTCTTTGAGAACATTGAGACCTCTGGGCGGCGGTTTTCCGTTTTGCCATTCTATGTTGTTGCTAAATGAAAGATGTCCTGTTCCCGTCCTCGTCCTCGCTGTTTTATACTTTCAATTTTTGTAGGACTACACTGTACACCCAGATATTCGGCCGTCCTTCCACGTACGAGATCAACTGTCCCTCCATGAGGGAATACTTTTTCAAGCAGAGAAGATTGTTGTCCCTCAAAATCTACAAGACCACATATCTCAACTGGCTCATGAAACTCACCAAGGGATTTCTAGAACAACGAGCATCGTCAGAGTGCAGTACTGGTGTCCGCGAATCAGGGCTGGGCAGAGATATACCCCAAAAAGTATTCGGGAATACAAATACTGAGATACATCTGTTTTAAGGACAAAATACAGATACTGAGATACATTTGTCTTTTATACAACGAGATGTCCCTGAGATACTTCCGCAATAACGGCGAAAAAGCATTCCAGAATACAGATACACATAGAAATACATTTGTTCCTGAACAGTGCTACGTAAAGAGGGTGCCGTTCGTGGCAGAATGCGAAAGGTAATTTATGGTTGTGCTCCTCTTTTGTGTCATTTTATGCACTACCCATTACCTCGAACTCTTTATCTACCATTAATTCCGCTACAAAAAACATGTCACCCGCGTTGAACCGCATAGTTACAGAACGGTAAAGACTGCGTACCATGCTTGACAAAAGGCGTCTGCCCGAAATGAACCCTGTTTTGCCGTAGGGCGCATCTCGAACTGTCATATTATAAGCTTTTGAGTCACCCGTAGTGTAGGAAGATGGGACAACAGGGCCGTACTTCTTCTCCACTCAACTCCTTTACAGCGTTCGCTCTCCTAAATTGGAAGCTGATTTTGTTATTCTTGAAAGTAACCTTCTTTAAACCACATTTTTTTTATTGCTGGTGACTGAGATGGATTATGTTATAGGGAAGGTTTATATTATAAATTTTGAAGCAAGTTGCACCAAACAGATATTTTTATCCTTTAAATTGATCTTAACCCTTTGCCTACCACAGAAATTTTGAAAAAAAAAAACGATTTGAAAATACTGAATTTTTTATATGCCTTATAAATTTAGTATGCAATACAAAGGCCAAAACAAATGCCAAAATATTTATTATATGAGAAATCTTTGAACAGACTGCAAAAAATAGGGATTAAAGTTCCGCTTCACTGCATTACCGCAGACAGTTGACATCACCTTACATATGGACGTTCAGGCCGGGCGTAGCAGTACTGCAGACAGTTCACATCACTTTGTACGCAAAGTGAACGCAAAACGTGGAGAGGCTGGAGGGGGATTTTCTACATTGATTCTAGTTCAATGCCGACACGCCGACACGATGTCGCTCATCGAAATCGAAGTCGTCTGAGCTAAAATCCAATAACTCAGCTGCCTTCGCTCTCGCTGTTCGATGAAAGATTAATTTCCTCGTCTTCTGAATCTGAAGAGATGTCGCAATATCTTCGTTTTCGCCCCAACTTTGAGGTAAGATCGTCACTACGAACGCAGCGACCAGAAGTTGACGCCGCCATTTTTAAATCCCGTCTGCGTTGGAACAATTTCCTGCCAAATTTAGAAATTTACCAGGTTTTTATTTTCCGTGGAGAGCCATGTATCCACGGCAAAGCTCACTAAAAACACGTGGACTAGCCCAGTTTGTCCATGGTAGCGTATTGGAGCCCGAACCAATGCGGACGAGCCCAGCTCGTCTTCGGGAGGAGTGGTACGAACAGTGTGGACGAACCCAGGTCGTCCATGTTAGGGAAAGGGTTAAAAAGCGCAACAAATGTAACGAGATGCCTAAGTCGAGCAAAGTATCGCGATACAAGCGATACATTGTAAATGTATCTCGATACAGAGATACAGATACACGAAAGTATCTCTAAGATACGATCGCGATACAGTTGTATCGCGATACTGCCCAGCTTCGCCGCGAATGAACTAGCAGATAAAATTCAAGCTAGAAAAGTGCATAGTCTGTCATTGCACCGATAAGCCGGTCAAAGCAGCATGCCCACGTAGCACAAGAACGTTCTGAGAACATTCCGGGAATGAGGCAAAAGAACATAGGCAACATTCTTTCAATGTAGCAAATTTAGGTAAGAACATTCTATCAACGTTGTCAGAATTTGGCGCAGGCACTTATCGCTACATTCGGGGAATGTTTTCTAAGGGATATTCTAAAAACATTACCAGGACACTCAATCAAACAATCAAATATCCTAATAAGGTTCTAAGAACGTTAACTCAGAACGTCCAAAGAACTTCTGCAACTTTATTGAAATGTTGCAAATTTATGCAGGGACATCCTTTCAATCTCCTCGGAACGTGGCGTGGGTACATCGCTACGTTCAGGGAACATTCTCTGAGGACTATTTACAAAGATTCCACAATTACGGCTTGCTTAGGCTACAGCCCCAATGAGCCGTACTACATACATGGATGTGATGCAGCTCCTCACAGGGCGATCAATACTTTTTAATCGAAAGATATTTTTAGAAGGCGTGAGCACAAGCTAGCCGCTTTCCCAGCGCACCAGGCTATGTACTAACGAAAGTTTACTGCTACCTGTCACTTAATTGTCAACTTTTTTCATTCAAAATGTGCTGCATACATAACCGATTACTTACTCCGGGCTTAAGAACAAATACACATGGCATCCCACACTCAACTGCAAAATATCATTTTTCAAAGTATTGAACCGCAACAAGATGTTGAACTGGGCGAGTTGGTAAAAGTTTTACATGGTGGGTGTAACAGCTTCAAAAAACGAGCACGATAAAAGGAATAGACACGACAGGACAAGCAACTGAAATGTTTCATTTCAAAAGGAAAACAGAATTGAGCCGCAGATGCTAAAAATCGGGTCTATTCAAAACCGCCCCTCACATACGCAGTGAGTGCCAAGTTCATTATCAAGTTTTGAAAACCACTGCTTTTCTCCTACACCTTATATCACATTCCGCGGTAGACTCATATACGATAAAACTGATCCCTTATGCTAAGTTTCCAGAAACTCCACTTAATATGCATATTTTTGGCACAAAATGGCATATAGCGGATGGTGTTTCAAACCACAGGTTGCGTGAGAGCTCCGTAAAATTGGCTTCACCTGCGAAAATTCTAGGAATGTTCACGAGCGAACGTCCCAAGAATGTTGCGCATATGAATGTTTGAAGGGGAACGTTCCGAGAACATTGTGCATACGAATGCTCGCCAACGAACGTTCCTAGAATTTTGAGCAGCTAACCTTGTAGGCAGTGTTGTGCCTGTTACCGAAAAAAGTAACGAAGTAGCGTTACTCGTTAGTTTGGTAAAAATTAACGCGTTATTGAGCTACGTTACTTTTTAGCAAACGTAACGATATACCGTTACCGTTACTTTTCAAAAATAACGAACGTTACTTTTACGTTACTTTTGTGTTCGAGTACATATGTTTGGCAGAGATGTATGATAAGCCTCCTTAACAAGCTTCGATAAAGATAGACATTTACAGAGTGGTTTCATAGTGTTTTGATGCGCGAAGCAGCTTAATTTTCGGCATGCAGTATAGGCATTGAAACTGTAAGTTATCCGATTCCGTCTCCTCTAATTGATACATTTTATTCAGTCCTGACCATGGCGACGGAGTTTCGTTATTCATGTCCATCTCACACACACACACAGAATGAGTCGGAGATGATAGTCAATCGGCTTTTATAAACTACAGCATGCGAACGGGGACTGCTGAAACACAACCAGCCAATTAACACCTCTCATCTTTTGCGCCGGTTTTAGTAACAGTCCTGCTCATACTATTACCAGAGACTGATTTACTTCACTATGTGGAACAGGACACCGGTTACCAGCACACTGGTTATAATCACTTGCTTCCTATCAAAAAAGGTCTTGTGTTTGTAAGATTTCTTTCCAGGTTTAAAACTTGTTTATTCTTTTATTATGACAGGGAATTAAAGACTAATCAAGCGAAAGATTCTTCTGTGTGCAAAAGTGGGTCAGGAACTTTCAGGCAGGGAGGGGGAGAGCGAGGATACAAAATTCCACAAAGGGTGTTTCTTTTTTTTTTGTAACTAGAGAAACGGGCAAATCGCTTTGCCACTAGTTGTCAACTGTTGTAAATAGATGTCTCCCCCCCCCCCCGCTGTCCACCTCTCCCGTACAAAGCAGAGGGGGAAGAGGAGGGAGTGGAGGAGAGGGAGCTGTAACGCAGTCGTTCGTTCAAGCCTTGTAGATGGTGACACTATGAAAAAAAAAAAAGGACGAACGGAATTAGTTGGTAGCCGAAGATTTCTTTCACCTTCGAGAAGTGAGTTTTTTTTTTAAGTTTACTGTGACGGATGCTGGTTCCGTGCAGCGATAAGCTTGTGCAGGATTTTGAGATGGATGGGTGAATAGATGGACTGATAAGTGGAACACCCACCGTTTTAGGAAATCGAAGGTTCAGAAGTCTTAGCAGCAAGATACATCAATGCCTGGGCAAATAGTGGTCCCTCGAGCAGAGAAACTAGATCCTCCATTGAGCTTAGTGACCTAAATTTAGTTCCCCTAACGTCTCCAGTTTTATGCACAAGATTGCTATGCTAAACGTTAGATTAGGCGTCGTGACCTTTTCCCAAATACCTAATGTATTTCACCGGTTTTGGTCAAAAGTAACGAGTAACGAGTAACGTAATTTGATAGCCGATACCGTAAAAAAGTAACGAAAATACTTTACTCGTTAGTCATTCAGAATACTAACGAGTACGTTACTGCGTTAGCGAAAAATGTAACGCGTTACCAGTAACGTCGTTACTAGTAACGCGTTACCTCCAACACTGCTTGTAGGGGAATGTTCTGCATACGAACGTTCCTAGAACGTTCCGAATGGTGTTTTAACGTTCCTTCGACATTCAGACACCCAGGGAATGTTCGCACGACATTGGCTGCTACGTGGGCAGCAGCTCCTCTTCAACCGATCAAGTTTCCTGATAAACCCTGGGAGAAGCTCGGGATTGACATCGTGGGCCCAACAGAGCGGGCGCCAGTAAGTCAGCGGTTCTTCATTGTCCTCATGGACTATCACTCCAAGTGGCCGGAAGTTCAAGCAGCAGCTTCCGTGGCCTCATCTACAATTATTAACTTTTCGAGAAACACCTTCGCACGTGAGGGATTACCCTGCGAAATCGTCTCGAATAATGGCGTCCAGTTTGTGTCGAAAGAATTCCAGGAATTTCTTCATCAACATGGGATAAAACATCTGAAGGCATCCCTTTACCACCCCCAATGCAATGGGCAGGTGGAAAGGTTTACTAGAGTCATCAAGTCCTGTCTACAGTTGGCCGTCGTTCAAGGGTGTCCTTTACAAGATGCGGTCCGTGATCATCTAAAGGCGTATCGTCGGACGCCGCATGCCGCAACTGGAGTTGCACCATCGTTGCTTCTTCACGGAAAAATTCATCGGTCGAAATTGGACCTACAAGGGATAGAAACCAGGTCACTCCCAGTGGATTTTGCCGAGACACGTGCACGACTGCCACAGCGTCAATACCAAGAACATATGAAATCGTATTCCGACAGTCGTCGAGCTGTTCGACGACCCCAGTTCGTCCCTGGACAAGCCGTCCAGATTTTTTAATCATCCCATCGAGGCAAGTTACAACCGAAGTATATTAAACTCCACAGATCATTCGAAGACAAGTAGGACCTGCAACATATGAATTCGCAGATGGACGCCGCTGGAACGCTGCGAAATTAACGAAGACGACACTGAAGAGAGTGCAAGAATATTTAAATTCAGATTGGGAAGATGACGATGCTGGTGTGCACCCTTTTCTTCAACAGTCCGGACTTTTAGTACCAAACACTTGAGTCCAGGCCCTGCCCCCGAGGTAGCTGGATCTCTTCCGTTTCCGCTGTGGGGCCTCTTCTGCCGTCGGTTCCTGGGCTGGCGACGTCCCCTGCTCTTGGACATCGGTCTACACCCGAGCCTGGTGAAACTCCGCGGGTCCTCTTGCTGCGTCTGAGCCTGATGGAGCCCTGATGTCTACTGGTGCAGCTGAGCCTGCTGCACATGTTCCTAACGCCGAGCCGCATACGCCTTTGGTCCCTGAGCTATTGGCTGTTCCTGTCTCTGCCGCTGAACTGCGTTCCGGCTCTACTGTTTTTTCTGATGCTGCACCCACCCTAGAGCCTCGGGTTGGTATTGTTCCTGACTGCGAGCCTGCAGTTGCTGTTCCTGTTCGAGATACCGGTCCTGGCACGCCTCCAAGAGACGTTGAGCCTGTGGAGGCTCCTCTTCTTTTGCGACCGGCCACGCTGAATCATGTGAAGAGCCATTCAGGCCAAGATCCACAAGTACTCCGGTCCCGTCCCTGACCGGCTCATCGTATTCAATGCCTCCTTTGGAGGACTCTGTAAGTGCTTGTGAATCCGAACCAACCGTGGCTGTTGCGACGACTCGACCAGAAAGCCAACGAAGACTACCAGAGAGGTTGGAAGACTATGTGCTCTCTTTCTACAACATTCAAGAGTCGACACCGGAGAAACCGCGCGAGGAGTTGGGACCAGAAGTATTCCCCACAACGATACACATCTTCATACAATTTACAAGCCTAAGGTTTAAGGAACTTTCAAAGCGAGCTGGAGTTTCAGATGGTTTCATTTTTAGTTACGAACAGTGCTCCAGGAAATTTTTTCGTATATGTGAACTTCAGTGCCTCCTTCAGGATTTAAGTGTCACTAGTTTGTTTTCAACGTCTTGAAGTAATATCCGCTGAGCTAGAGACGATTTTTGCATACTGGCCATGATAAACGCAATGAGCAATCTAAAAAGCACAAAAACACGTCTGGGATTACTAATCAATAACCAAAGAAAACTTACCATGGCGAAGCGATTTTTTTCTCCGCGTTTTGGATACGCTCTGAATTGTGCGACAAGTCCAAGGTCAAGAGACGTTTCTTTCCCCAGAATTTTCAGAACTTTTCGTCTGCACGAAGGACGAACTCCGCTACATTTTACCCCATCCGAGGGGGAAAGGGAAGCGATAGTGTTTGTAAAATGATAGCCTTGCTTAAAGCCCGACCAACGAATCCATTTTCAGCAAGGTAGGAAAATGCCCCTCGCGCTCCTCCACTTTTCATCCTCTCCCAAAAGTCACGTGACGGCAGGGGCTTCTTTTGCGTCGGCTTTTCCTGTAGGGATAATCCTCAAAAAGCGCGAAATGAGCGGCTAGCAGCGAGCGCCACAACGACCTTGAGACGTCCAGGTGTCTTCCCTCGTTGACGCGCTTTTTCTGCAGGCCCGAGGCCTCTCGGTCGGTGGAGATCAAGGAGTCGTGGTATGCTGATGTTGTTCCAGCAGCCGCTCTCTGGCATCGCGCGGCTGCTGGAACCATTACCGTGTCTGCACAAGGATTGGCTTGCGCAATAAAGGGTTCAGGTCGTTGATAATACATTTATTTCTGTAACTTATAAATCAAGTGGCTTTCCCTAATGTCTTCATTACTGATTGAAACACATATCTCCTCTCATAGGTTGTTCATCCCATTATGCGCTATTTTGCGTATTTATTCGTCCTTACCTCTGCTCGATGACTGTTTTATAACTTGATAAAAACCTTTAAATATTGTCGCAGGCATGCGCGATCAACGCTGTACCGGATTTATCCAATATTGGACAAGATTGGCGTCAGGAGGGTAAAAGAAGCAAACCGAAATTCTGGCTTCTAATGAAGACGGCGCAGTCGTAAGATAGGTCTTTACTTCACCCGCATCCACAATACCCCATCGTTTGCGCTATCACAACTTCTCAGTAATCTAGCTGTGTACCTCATTTTACTCATAGTTACCATAGATGTGGCCCCACAGGCTTTCCCGTTATGAGCGAGTCGACTTTTTAACGACCGGCGACTCTCCTGAGTGAGAATAAATATTATCACCTTCCCACAACAACCACCCCTTTCTCTTCCCTCCCCCTCTCCCTTTCCCGAGTTGGGGAGATATCAGGCCACTCCAGGAAGCAGCCTGCAGACTGCGCTTTTCGGCTACTCATTCTCAACACATTCGAACCTGGAAGTAAACACAGTGCATGAACGACGCCCAGTTTATTTGCAACCTAAATAATGTGGGTCCACTGCTGGGACCCAATCAATTTCATCATCAATCATTATTTGTTATAATTTCATGGTGGAAGTGTGTTCGTCGTGATGCCACAAAAGTAATCGATTCAAAGGAAGAAATAGGTCCTCGTATTTATTTTGCGGAAATACTCGCTCCTGTGACGCTCTAGTGCGTAAGGTCAAACCACCCGAGGCAGTGCGTAATACTTTACAACTGTCGTTGACGATGAAATATTTGTGGGAAGTGCGTAAAATTGTTTACACCACAAAACCACACCTAAACACAACAAAATATCGCAATCGCAAAAAAAAAAAAAAATCAGCTTGCGAAAACCGTTGCTTTCCTCTCTCTGTCTCTCTCTCTCTCTCTCTCTCTCTCTCTTTTCTCAATTTTTTTAATTCGCGACACTAGCAACGAAATTAGCTATCAAAACCTCGCTTCTTGGAGAAAGGACACCAGGGTATATGGTAGTGAATCTGTAAGGGAGTTTGTAGAAAATAATAGGCGACCATTAAATCTAGCCTTCTGCACAAATCATGCCCGGGATATTTCCATTTTCCTTCCACGCGATTAGAAGGCAAGACGCTGGGGGAATTCATGTGCACTAACATGCTGCTTCAAAGAGAAAGTACCAGATTTATGGTGCATGTCAATTTATATGTAAATAGTTCAATCACTGTGCACAAACATTCGCGGCCTGGAGGATGACATGGAAGCATGGCGGCAACCAGCTTGCTGGAAATAGAAGTTTCTATGGCATAGCAGTGGTGTAAAGAAGTATTATTGATGTCTTATCTCCATGCGAAAATAAAAACACCGTTTAGAAACCGAACACTGTGCGTTTTGAGGAGCGCCGAAAGGATATAAAAACCAGGACAACCTGAACGATACGAGGCGCCTTGCCTCACTCAGCTTGTCCTGGTTTCTTGTTTTTCCGGAGCCTTTCAAAAGGGGTATGAAAACTTATGAACCGACTGACCGACTTACCATATTAGAGCAGTTCATTTTCAGTTACGACAGGCTCTCTTCAAGCGTCTTGCATAGTTCAGCTTGTACTGGTCCGCTTTTATTGCAGGTTACTTTCAAAAAATGAACTCTAAGCCACTGGACCAATCTACCACATTCTTAATTTGCGGAAGCAGAGAAGTGGAAATGCGACAAAGGGAAAGATTCGTCCGCGTTATTTGAGGCCTATAGAAAAGCGGACTGGATGGAAGTGGGCCGAAATCTTTTTCAAGAGACACACAATCTTCTCTGCAATTCTGTGTAACAATTTGATATGAAGGTATACACGAACTCAACTCTCCTACGTCACGCCGCGGTGGTGGCGCGTCGGGCGCACTTCCGGTCTGGGGCGGTGGGCAGAAGTCGCCGTGCAAGACATGCATTCCTGTGTCCTTTAGAAGAAATCAGACAAAAAACCTGCCTTCTCGTCAAAATGCTGCGACGGGGGCTGTACCAAGAGAGTCTGGAAAGGTTTGAAGATCAGTTTTCATGTGTTTCTGCCCCTCCGTTCGTCCGAGAACGTGGATAGTAGCCGTGAAAAGGGCGAACCAGACGCTGTCGAACTACGATTGCTTGTGCGGGCAAGAATTTGTGGTCGTCAGATGTATTTGTTTTGTTCCAACATGAACGAGAGAAAACCGCCAAGTTGTCCGGACCACCCACGGGTTCAGTGCGTCTTCAAATTCACACGGCCGCCTGATCGTTCGAACTTTCGTCTGCTCTTTCAATCTTGTCTGATTTTTGTCGTCTGCTCGTTCAAACAGAAGCGGCCCATAGACCAAACTTTGACCCGGTGATTGCAATAAGAAGTAATTGCAGGCCTCAAAAGACATAAGTAGGCTCGGTGGAAACAGTAGATACAAGATGTTGATCATTGGTACCAGTGGCCATCACCGACTTGTTACGCTTGGTCTGTTCCTGCTTCCGATTTTCAGTATCGACGTCGATCATCGCCGCTACCTTCTACACTTTTGCAGCACGAGCGACGTCGCGACCGAAAATAGCTAGAAGAATCTCATCATGGTTTTGGCATCCATTCTGCCGGCATTCATGCGAATGAATCGCCGCACGTCAAATTATTTACGCAAAGTGTAGCAGCGTAACGAGCCTTGGTAATTTCGCTCAAGCGATTAAAGTGGTAAGACATTGCTATGAGGACGTAGAATCAACAATTCCAACGCGAAAAAGAATATGCAGACTCACACATACACCGATAACGTGACATTCCAATGGTTTGTTCACGCGGGACGCGGTGCCTCTTGCCCGCACTCCATTGCGGATGCGTTCGAACTGTCGTCTGCTCTTTCAAACTTGTCTGCTTTTTGTCGTCAGCTCGTTCAAACGACAGCGGCCCGTAAACCAAACGTTGACCCGGTAATTGCGATAAGAACTAAGTGCAGGCCTCAAAACACTTTTGAAGGTTGGTTAGGGTAAGTAGGCTAAGTGTAAACAATAGATACAAGGATATGTTGGTCATTCTTATCAGTGCCACCACCGACTTGTAATGCCCGATTCTACTTGCGGTTTTCAGTATCGACGTCCACCATCTCAGCTACGGTCCACACTTTTTGCAGCCAGAGCGACGTCGCGACTGAAAATAGCGAGTAGAATCTCGTCGTTGGAGTCAGGCCTTAGCGCCCATTCTGCGGCGTCCACGTGAAATTAATCGCCGCACGTCACATTATTCACGCAAAGTTTTGCCCCGTTAATTTTGCTGAAGCCGCTCAAGTAGTCAGACATTGTTAGGAGGACGTAAAATCAACAATTCCAACGCGAAAAAGAGCACGGGGACTCCCACCGACGCCGACAACAACGAAATTGAATGGTTTGTTTATGGGCGACGGCGGGCTTCTGCCCACCATCCACCGCGCATGCGCGGCACCGGTGGCGTCCGCTAGGGGCGCTCCTGTTTGTTTGTAAACAAGTGAGTTAGTGGACGCCGGCATTATTCGTTTAGGAATCCTGGAAAGAACGTAAGTGGGCGCACGAGAGTCGAGACGCCTCTGGGTTTTGCGTCACGCCTGGGCAGCTAAACTCGTGGAGCAAAACATTCTTCGCTTTTTGACGTAGCGGGGGAGTGACCAAAAGACCTCCTGCGCGCGCTCAACTTCGCAACTTTTGACGAAAAATCCCCGCGATCCCTAGGCGGTCCACGAGAGCACGAGACAGCGCGGGGAGGCAAGCGTTCACGCCGCTCGTTGTACGTTGCCTTTGAGCTCTCAGCGCCGACAATCCCGTCATGCTTCGCTCAGGCGAGGAGCGAGAGCAGACGACGGGAGTTCGTCTGCTACGAGGCGGCATTCGCACAGCGGAGCTGAAAGAAAAAGTGGCTATTCTGCTCGAAATCGCGTCCCGCAGACCACAAACTCAAACGCGAGCTTGAATTGTTAGCGTCTGATATTCCACGAAGGGAGGAATCGACGACCCGTGTTTTATTCGCAAAATTTGGGTCGCTTTGTTGCCGTACAGACGCTGAAACCTACCAGTGTGTAATGAAAGTCCCAGGTCAAACACAGAGGCCGCGAGATCTCGCATCATCTGTGTGCAGGTGAAAAGTGGAACATTTTTCGACAAAGCTCCCACAGCAGAAACCTGTGACGCATTCACTCAGCGTCCGGGAAGGCTAAACATGGAGACGTTGCCCGAGGCTCAAGCACAGTCATATTTGAACGGCAGCTATCTTGCCCCATCGTATTTTGTTTGAGAAAGCTCTCGTTCTCAATGCCCTCACCAGGGAAATAAAAAAGTCTTACGAAACGTATTGGTAGATGTTCCAAAGAACTAGATTTAAGCAGTATCCTTTCAGTGGTTCACTCATAATACTATGCTTAAAACGAAGCAAGCTTTTGCGCGTACAGTGCCATAAATTTTCTCAAGTGTATGCTGTTTTGTAGTCAGCTGGCTTCGGAAACTTACGCCGTCTGTAGATATCTGTGACAGCCGAGTTCCTTAATTGGAAATCATCGCAAATATAAGTGACACGTTGCAGCAACCAACGTTTATAGATAAACGATGACAGCGACTGCGCTCCCGCATTCCCACCCATCACGTCGAACAAAAAGGCGCTAGTTTCGGTTTGAGGTCGGTACTTTTCTACAACATCTATGGCGACAGCATCAGTCTGCACTAGGTGCATTCGGCAAGTTCGTCCGGGGCCTGTTCTCCGTGCAGCACTCCGCGGGTGCAATGCATTAGAACTCTCACAGTGCAAGTCTGGATCGCGGATCGGGAGCCCGTCACTGGCCTCACCGGCGGCCATTGCTTGACAACAGGCAATGCGCCGCGTCCTGTCTAGTTCTCCCTTCGTTTTCGTCCTTGTTGTTTTGGCGTATTACACCATGAGGCAATACACGAAAGTCTAAGGGAGAAACACGCAAAAATAGGAAGCTTGTACGCGGTGCTCGAGGGCGAGTATTTTATGACGCGCTGCGATGATTATATCGGGTGCTTGGGGATCAACTAGGCATTCGTCAAACGTTCGAACATTGATTATAAAAAAATTAATAAATGGGCCGGAGCACCACCGACTTTACTGACGTCGCTTGCTTCGGTTGCTAAATAAACGGCACGTTCAGCGACTGAACGACACGCTCCGAGTTTCAGTTTGTCACGGAAGCCTTCACAGCAGTTCAAAGAAAAAGCTTTCACCATGAAGTACTATGTACAAGCGGTTAAAACGATGCGAATGTCCCCAGTAAAGGCCTTCTAACTTATCGTTTGCTGAGCTCTGATGACTCTGAGATCACGGATGACACCACAGTACTTCTCGGTAGCCCTTGTCTCATTAAACACACCACAGTTAACACCCAACAAAGTCGCCCTCGACCCTCAACCACACAACGTTTATTCAAACAAGATTGGTATTCTTACGCGTTTAATATTCTTGCCCACACTATTAACTGTTATTTGCGGAAACACGATAGAAGTTTCATGATCGAGAACAACCTACTAACGTAATAAAATTGAGTTTTCCCGTTTCTCCTATAGCATGCATTATATCGTGTCAAGCAATGACTGCCGGTGGTGCCGCTCGACCCCAGCAATACAGGCCTCTATCCGCGATCCAGCCTAATAAGAGATCAGTGGTGCCAGTGCTATTAGACAAAAATCGTGTATTTGCATCGATACACCCATACCTGCCGGATGTCGGGACGAGGCGCAAAACCGTACATCCGGCCAATATTGAAGCCGGTTTTCGGCCGAAGTTGCCTCGACACTCGCCAAAGAGGCAACGTGTTGTTTCGGCGACTCGTTTGTGTAA
This sequence comes from Ixodes ricinus, assembly GCA_037355805.1. Taxonomy (NCBI): domain Eukaryota; kingdom Metazoa; phylum Arthropoda; class Arachnida; order Ixodida; family Ixodidae; genus Ixodes; species Ixodes ricinus. The sequence goes on from JAZHYW010045558.1 coordinate 49,232, forward strand.
TTTAATTTTTCAGTCATTTTATTGGGTCTCGGGCCACTGTGTACACCCCAAAAAAGGAATGTACTGTGGTAATTACACCTTGACGAGAAGGAGGCACGTAGCCAGGATTTTGTTTTAGGGGGGGGGGGGGGCGCCCATGACAAAGTGCTCTGTGAGGGAGATGGAAGATTTAGGGGGGGGGGCGGGCCTTATGCCCTCCCCCCCCTTGGCTACGTGTCTGACGAGAAGGAGTATTGTAGTTTTACATCTTTATAAAAAGGTGTAGTGCATTATCACACGTTTTAAGAAACATGTTTAAAAAATCACACATTTTTAAAGGTGTGAGGTTTACATTTTTATAAGGTATATTGCTACACTTATTACAGGGTTAGTTATTGGACACCCCACTTACATGTATAAAGGTGTGAAAATGTTTAATTTGTATATACCTCTAACGGAAGAAAATCTCGTTCATGTGATTACATCGTGTGCCGATGAAACGATCTGTCGATTACAGTCGTTCGATGAACTTATTTGACCGCCAATGAGTGACGACTGCCAGTAAAATTTCGGGGAAATAATTCTGCCGGCTGCCGGGAGACTCGAACCTACCCAAGAATTATCCCGGTTCTTGTTTGTTTTCCAACATTCTGAATTGTATACCAGCTTATTAGTACCTCTTCGGATATTGCAGAAGAAAAAAAAAAAAAACGATGGCAGCCGCAAAAACTCTGACAGCCCGGCTCACAGTTGCTCGTCAGTCGCCACCATGCCTTGAAAGCTGCCGGTTTCGAAGAACCGGAGCGCACAAAGAACTTGTGGTTCCACGGTCATGGTAGACGCGATTATCCGCCGCCTCGAAGTCCGGGCTCCGAACGAAGCTCGTCGCAGAGTCAACGCACAACGGCTTTCGATAGCCGGTACTGTCGCCGAAAGTCGTCGTCGGGGAGTTGAAAGGCGTCCCCGGTGCACCGGTGGTCTCAGTAGCGACGCCGACGGTGGCGGAAGATAAGCTCGGCCGCAGCGTACGGCACCGCCATGTTGACAAAGTTGAACTTCGCCTCGATCCGAAGCGAAGATCTCGAGCTCAAACCACGGCTCTCGCAGAGTTCGGAAACGTCACTTTGACGTCAGCGACAACTTCGACAAACGAGGTTTCTTTTACACAAACTTCGGAGGGATTTTGAGCGTCAGCAGGTCGCCCAGGGACAATCTGTAATGCATTAATTTTAGCTTGGCGTAGGGATGTAGGGACAAATGGGCGCTACGTCATCGGCGAAGCCGTTCAATCAGCGGGCTCCTCGCGCCCCTCACGCGCCGCACGCGCGCCTCGATGAACTTTGCTACATTCTGCCTCTCTCAACGAAATGAGCGTTCGAATGATTGACACCTCGCTCGGCGCGACGTCAGCGTCGCGAGAGTCCAATTAGCGCGTTCCGCAAACTTCGGGCACAAAGTTGTGCTTGACGAGTTTAGCGACCCTGCATTTCAAGGGTAAGACTTACTGGTTCCCGACACCAGCACGATTGACGGCTCCGCCCGGGTATATTTGATTGTTTATTGATATGGAGAAGAAGGGAAGAGCGCGACGGCCTGCAGCCGTAGTGCGTTCTGGCTCGCGCTCTGGCGGGCAGTCAGACTAAAAACCCACCGCTGAAAACCACCCTGTGTACGGAGTCGAAAACATGATAATCATCGAGTGGGAGTGGACGTAGACGTATAATGATCCGATACAAAGTTTCACTTGATTCCTAAACGAATAATGCCAGCGTCCAAGTGTACCTTCGTATCAAATTGTTAGACAGAATTGTAGAGGAGATTGTGTGTTTCTTGAAAAAGATTTCGGCCCCCTTCTATCCGGTCCGCTTTTCTATAGGCCTCAAATAGACCGGGCAAATTTTCTTTTTGTCGCATTTCCACTTCTCCGCTTCCGAAAATTATGAATGTGGTAGGTTGGTCCAGTAGCTTAGAGTTCACTTTATGAAAGAAACCGAAAATACAAACGGACCAGTACAAGCTGAACTATGCAAGACGCTTGAAGAGAGCCTGTCGTAATGAAAATGAACTGCTCTAATGTGGTAAGTCGGGTCAGTCAGTTCATAAGTTTTCATCCCTTTTGAAAGGCTCCGAAAAACAAGAAACCAGGACAAGATCAGTGACGCAAGGCGCCTCGTATCGTTCAGGTTGTCCCGGTTTTTTATGTCCTTTCGGTGCTTCGAAACGCACAGTGTTCGGTTTCTAAACGCTGTTTTTATTTTCCCACAGAAATAAGAAAAAAGTACGTAATATTTTTTTACTTTAGTGCAATGCAATATAGACGTCTCTTTCCAGCAAGCTGCTTTCATCCATGCTTCCATGTCATTCTCCAGGCCGCGAATGTTTGTGCACAGTGATTAAACTATTTACATATAAATTCACATGCACTATAAATCTGGTACTCTCTCTTAGAAGCCTCATGTTAGTGCACATGAATTCCCCCAGCGTCTTGCCTTCTAACGGCGTGGAAGGAGAAGGGAAATATCCCGGGCATGATTTGTGCAGAATTCTACATTCAATGGTCACCTATTATTCCTTTATACTCCCTGACAGATTCACTACCATACCCTGGAGTCCTTTCTCCAAGAAGCGAGGTTTTTGGTGGAAATTCGTTGCTCGGCCGCTACTCTTTGTAGTGTCGCGGGGAAAAAAAAAAAGAAAGAGGGAGTGGAAAACAACAATTTTTGCAGGACTATATTATATTTTTTTTTTTGCGATTGCGACAGTGTGTTGTGTTTAGGGATTTTTTTGTTTCAGGTGCTACAATATGGTGTAAACAATTTTACGCACTTCCCACAAATATTTCATCGCCAACGACAGTGTTAAAGTATTACGCACTGCCTCGGGTGCTTTGACCTTACGCACTAGAGCATCACAGGAGCGAGTATTTTCGCAAAATAAATACGAGGACCTATTTCTCCCTTTGAATCGATCACTTCTGTGGCATCATGACGAACATACTTTCACCATGAAATCATAACAAATATTGATTGACGATGAAATTGATTGGGTCCCAACAGTAGACCCACATTATTTAGGTTGCAAATAAACTGGGCGTCGTTCATGCAATGTGTTTACTTCCAGGTTCGAATGTGTTGAGAATGAGTAGCCAAAAAGCGCAGTCTGCAGGCTGCTTCCTGGAGTGGCCTGATATCTCCCAACTCGGGAAAGGGAGAGGGGGGGGGAGAGAAAGGGGTGGTTGTTGTGGGAAGGTGATAATATTTATTCTCACTCAGGAGAGTCGCCGGTCATTAAAAGTCGACTCGCTCATAACGGGAAAGCTTGTGGGGCCACATCTATGGTAACTCTGAGTAAAATGTGGTATACAGCTAGATTACTGAGAAGTTGTGGTAGTGCAAACGACGGGGCATTGTGGATGCGGGTGAAGTAAAGACCTATCTTACGACTGCGCCGTCTTCATTGGAAGCCAGAATTTCGGTTTGCTTCTTTCCCCCTCCTGACGCCAATCTTGTCCAATATTGGATAAATCCGGTACAGCGTTGATCGCGCAAGCCCGCGCCAATATCTAAAGGCCTTTATCAACTTATAGAACAGCCATCAAGCAGAGGTAAGGAAGAATAAATACGCAAAATAGTGCAAAATGGGATGAACAGCATTTGAGAAAAGATATATGTTTCGAACAGTTGTGAAGGGAATAGGGAAAGCCACTTGATTCTATATGTTTCGGAAAGAAATGTATTATCGACGACCTGAACCCTTTATTGCGCAAGCCAATCCTTGTGCAGACACGGGAATGGTTCAAGCAGCCGGCGCGATGCCAGAGGGCGGCTGCTGGAACAACCCCAGCATACCACGGCTTCTCGATTTCCACCGACCGGGCGGCCTCGGGCCTGCAGCTCATGGAAAAAAAGTTCGGTCGCGCTGACTTCCTCAGTTTCGCGGCTTCAGCGTGCCCACGCCAACGAGGGAAGACACCTGGAAATCTCAAGGTCGTTGCGCGCTCGCAGCCAGCCGCTTATTATGCGCTTTTTGAGGATTATCCCTACAGGAAAAGCCGACACAAAAGAAGCCATTGCCATCACGTGACTGTGGGGAGAGGGTGAAAAGAGGAAAGACGCGTGGGGCATTTTCCTACCTTGCTGAAAATGGATTCGTAGGTCGGTCTTTAAAAAAGAAAAAGAAAGGAAGGGTTTATGTAGTGGTTCCAGCTCGTGAACTCAAAGTGGCGCCAAATGCCGGCGCCGCCGTGCCGCACGTTCTGGCGTGCCTGCGTGTTACCGCACGATGGGCTCGTGATTAAAACAGATCGTGCTTGGATTCGGACGGGGCTGGTCGTGTCGGTCTCTGATCCTTGGAGAGCGTTCTCGGGCCCACTGAGAATATTACAGTAGACAATTGTATTCTTTATTCCAGGTGCCTTCGAAATTGCGTCAACGAGAAAGTTAGTGTTACGTAACTGAACG
>JAZHYW010045560.1:0-10001 GCA_037355805.1 Ixodes ricinus
GCGGAACATGTGTACAAACGCTTGTCGTTTGACCCTTAAAAAGGTGACAACATAAAAACTGAATTACCCGTTTATGATAAATGTAATACCAAATTAAAGGCAAGTGTGTTGAGAGTGGCAATTTATATAAACCATATTTCCTGTATATGCAGGGTGTTTAGTTATGCTTGTAAAAGAGTTTTTCAAGAAGGTCGGTGACACATACATGGGTTCTGTCTTCACTCAGTATTTTACGGATCGGGGGACGTTAGACATGATAGTATGCATCACAATACGTTGAATAATTAACCTAAATAACCTTACAGATTAATAAGTATGGGTTTTATTAGCCATTTCTATTTTGTAGTTTTAAAGACAATCACTAATAACGGTTAGACCAATTTATACAAATTGCGAAAAGGCAATGGTATTTGACATATTCATTTAGAGGTTTTTGCATGCTTGTTGGTAGTTAAAAAAGTTCGCGCTTAGAAACGCGCCTGATTATTTAGGGTGGAGCGCCCTAAATAATGCGAAGAAGAGTGACTGGCACTTTGTCATTGCCTATAGTAAGCTACAGCTCAAGAAGGCAGGGCGAGGAAAGAAAGGCCGGGGAGGAGGAAGCAGACAAAACGCTGGAGAGAGGTGGAGGTTTCCCCCTCTCCTCTCGAGCGTTCCGTCCGCTTCCTCCTCCCCGATATTGCTTTCTCTCGCCCTACCTTCTTGAGTTACAGCCGACTATAGACAAAGGTTCGGTCGACGCTTCCACCAACCACGCGCTGTTGAAGTGAAGAAGAGGTGACCGGCATGGGTACACCGTTCTTGCGCCTTGATACCGAGGCGCGGTTCGTGCGCGCACTTTTTGAATTCTGACCAACATGCAAAAACGTATCTGTAAATATCTAAAATATCATTGACTTTTTGCAAATCCTATTCATTGGTCTAACCGTTCTTAATGATTGAATTTAAAACTGATATTAGAACATAACTCATCAAATGAATTAGTACTTAGAAGTTAATTAGGCAGTTTTAGTTGATTGTCCGACGGATCGCTATGAATATTGCTAACGTCCGCCGAACTTAGTAAATACGCAGTGAAGACAGCACCATGAAAATGTCACCTGACCTTTTTTGAAAAAATATGGAACAAGAAAAAAGGAACACCATGTATAAAGCATTTGTAAGAACGTGTATCAATGGAACCTACTGGTGGCGTCTTCCTTCAAACTACATATTGATGAAAGGATAAGATGTGAACTAAATATAATGTTGGATATTTCCTGGTCTATGACTGCGCCATACCTGACCACCTTTAATAAAACTCAACAGGCACGTGAAATCGGGACTTGTTTTGAAACTTCAAGCGAGGTAGGTTAACCATAAAATATGAAAATAAAGATCCCTTTTCAAGTTCCGCCTTTTTTCTAACACAATACTTGTCTCCCCCAGTTTACTCCGTGCGAAAACGTGCGAACTACTGCTCAGTAATCACCGCAATATGATAATGAATTTAGGCATGAGAAAATAACATTTATATTACAAGCTGTTTTACCATACTCATTAACAGAGTGAAAGCGGTCGGATTCTCTCTCTTTCCCTCCGACACTCACTTGATGCCTTCCATGGTGCTTTTCCTGCGCGTGGACGCTCGAACCTCACAAGACGCCAGAGGGTTATAGAAAATAGAAACCTAACACTAGAGGCATGACGATTGAAAGACCGCCTCCCCGTTCTCATCTCGTCAGTGACCCTACTCTCCAAAAAGTATCTTTGAGATCACTCTCGTGCAGAGGACTGAGACAGTCAAACGTGATAGGATGTGATATGATGTGATGTGCACTGTGAGCATGACGTTTCACTTGCTTTTTGCCCTTGTGCACGTGGCACTTTTAGGATATAATCGTATTCCGAGTTTCACAATTTGCTAGGATTCTACTACAGTAAGCCGTCTTTGGGCTGTCTCCGTGATCTGCAGGGAAGTAAACTAGCAAACCTTTTTAGAGCGCAGCTTTTAGGCGCTCGTTTAAGGGTTGAGCGGCGTCGGCGTAACCTCGTGTTGAATTTTGGGACGTTTCCCATAATGAGGTCACACGTGACGTCACGTGTGACGTCACGAGGGTAATATTTTTCCGCTAAAATAGGCGGGAACATTTTTCGCTAAATTTGTCGGGAAATGTTTCCACTACATTTAGCGGGGAAATTTTTCCGCTAAGTTTAGTGGGGAAATATTCTCGCTAAGTTTAGCGGAAAAATCTTACCATCGTGAGTCACACGTAGCGTCACGTTTGACGTTATTATCGGGTGACGTCATGTGTGACGTCAAACTAAACTTAGCAAAAAAATTTAGCGAAAATTTTTCCGCTACATTTAGCGGGGAAATTGACGTCACGTGACCTCAACAGCAATTCAGTTTCCCTGTTAAATTTAGCGCGGAAACTTTTGCTTAATTTAGCGAGAAATTTAGCGGAAATTTTCCGCTAAACGGGAGGGAGCGGGAGAGGAGGAAGGGAGGGTACGGAGGGGAGCAGGGATTTACTTTCCCCTCCTCCTCCTCAAGAGCTGAGCTCCAATTTGGCATTACAGAGAATCGTAAACGTCTCATTTCTTTTAGAGTGTAATAGGTTCCTTTTTACGAAGACGCTGTTGACGTTGTTAACCGATTCATTACATAAATCAATTTTTTATGTAATAAGGCTACTATAATATACATATTAAAAACTAAATACTGTATATATAAATGTTAGCACAGTCGCACATTTTCTGCGCTTCGGCATGAGGCGATAACCACATTCGATAGATTTGGTTAGCGCACTGCGACTGCTAGTGTGGGTTCTTGGACTTACGTCAGGTAGGACTTATTACACGAGCAAACTTCGGGACAGTTACGCCCCTTTATATAGAAACAGGATGTATATGCAAGCCCATGATGAGCTAGTCCACATTGGGTACTGCTACCAAGCTGTAGTATGCTGAAACACTCGGGAACCCGATGCAGACCCATCCCCTCCCCCACTTTACACACACAGACATACTTTACCAGGTCAGTCCTATAGCTGAAGCTGACAGCAAACATTTTACTAGAGAGAAATGTTCCCAATACGCTCATTTGCATTAGACAGAGGTCTTACAGCACCAAATCCTGCGCTAGAACCGTTGACACTTCATGTCCGAAATAACGCATCCACGTTGCGTTGTTCACGCTGTTCCGCAGTCACACGATGCCGAGACATCCCAAAACAGATATCACTTTAGGCGCTCGAGTGCCCACAACAATAGATGCAGGCATCCACCCCTCCCAATTCCAAGGAAAAAAATCCGAGGGTGGAGAGTGTCCAGCCGTTCCAGCTTCGCAAAACTCGCCCCATTAAATTTCCCAGTAGTGAGATATAATTTGCTAGTAAAGTATTTACTGACACCATCCCGGCACTTTTGTTTTTATTCTTAAATTCTCCTTGATTGTATTGCCCCATCTTCTCACAGAAAGCTGGCAACAATAAAAAAAACAGCTGCCTTGGTTGAATTTTTCATCCTTCTTTTTGCGGTCCTCCCTTCTTCCTCTCCAACACAAACTAAAGCTGTAAATGTTGCCGAACCCGCCACTGAAACACACGGATTTCTAAAGGCCCGTTCGCACATAAAACACAGCATTACCTCAGTGCTATCAGTCAACGCTGGAAAAAGCACTGACATTGCTGATGCAGAGCTAACTTGGAGCTACATTTGTGATACAGCTCTGATACAGCGCTGCCCTAGTGCTAAGTTAAATTCAAGTAAGAGCAGCATCCGCGCTGCCCCCAGTGTCGATTTAGCGCGGCGATGTATGTGTGAATCCACCTTTAATCTTAAACGTGCATTTTCTCTTGTTGTAATAAGCTAAAATCAGATTAGGAGAAGAATATGAGATAAAAGAAAACCAAGAAAATAAACTCGTTTATGTGAAGAAAATAAAAAAAAGTGCAAGAGAGGGAGAATACAGGGCAGCACATGACGATGAGTGATGATGGGAACCAAGTAACGAACTGTTTTGTTCTTCTCTTCCCGGTGGGTGAACTGCGGCTGTGTCTCTAGGAATCTCGAAGTACTAAATGCGTCGCAATTACTCGCACATGGGTCTGTGCGCTTTATGTTCCCAGAAGTTTTTTTTTTTTATCTCGTCAGGCTTTCGCGCCTTACACAAAATGGAAGAACAAGAAAATTGCTGCGGCCCGCGTTGGAAGCCAATAAACACATATTTTGCCCAATGATTCATACAGAGTCTTTGCCAAGATGGATCCAGATATTATTTAAAAGCCTTCAGTTGCACCATAAAATAAATATGGGAATTCACTTCTGAGCAGAACAGTTGGCACGGCGAAAAATGGGAGGATCCCAGTGCATGAGGTAGTTTGAAATACGCTTTGATCTGCAAAGTGCAATGTTCACATAAATAATGAACAAGTGAAACGGTATGCCATTAGTTAATGAGCGCTTTGCATTGGCTTGGTTTGTACTCACCGAAAGTTTTAAGAATCGCAGAGCGGGGTAATTCTCAAACTTGTTATTATCACTCGACAAAATTGGTTAAGAATGCCAAAAAAACAAATTACGAACCAGTACGCATGAACTTAAGCCACTCTCTGTGTGTCTTAAACTGTCACTTACTCAAACAAAAAAAAGAAGAAAAAAAGCAGTCACTGATTTTATTTGTAGCCGCCGCGGTGGTTTCGAGGCAAAGCACTTGCATATGGATTTCGATGCAGCAAGTTCGAATCCCGGCCGAGGTGTCCGGAATCTGACGGACGGTTATTGAGAAGAAGGGTGCCCCGTAACCGAGATTACGGTTGCACGTTCAACGACCGAAGTGCGGTTGAAATTAATCCCCGGTCCTTCGCTGTGGGCGTGCTTGATGCCCTTCGCAGGTTTGGCATATGAAAAACCCCAAATATTACCGCGTTCGTGAAAGAGTAAGCACCGTTCGCAGCTACCACGCGGTCATATGAAGTTTGAACACCGCTCGACCTCGTTCTTTCATATATTGATGTGTACTCTTCTGCAATTGACCAGCCCGTTCTCAGCTCCGATTGCGTTTTTTGGTTCGGAACATATCCGTAGGTTCCGGGTGTCTAAAAGAAGCGGTATCTCTCCGCTACTGGACAGTCGCGCTTATGTCACCGGCGCAATATCAGTGGCACTTTCTTTTTACATCTGTATGCCCAAGTTAGCATATTAAACAATTATTGTAAGTTATACATTCGTCTATCAAATTTCATGTCACGATATTGCTTTGACTGTAATCGTACGCTGAGCTTTATAATATGCTGAGAACATTTTATGGTTAGCCATGAGTGGTTGTATCCCCGTTCTCAAACAAGTATTAACTCACCGAAATTCTTTCTAGCATGTATTACCGTTTTATGCATCACTTGAATCCTTTGCGGCACCAGGTTAGGCAAAGGCTTGGAGGGCCTCGAAGGACGTTTCATAGCAGCGTGGCAGCTTTGCGTTTTGAACAAATTGACAAACACAAAACAAACCCCATTATTTTGCTGACAGATCTACAGACTTGGTTTCAAGTTTGTTCTTAGTCAACGCGCAAAAGGACAAAATGTTTTATGTCATATCGTAAGTGCCAAAACGCGCGTAAACAACAAAACTAGCGTTCTTTAGTTGACATTTTCTCCTCCAATCTATATACCCGGTGTTTATTTTTAACCGACACCATTTTATTAACGGCCGTTAAAACAACTAGATGATAAAACCTGAATAAGGTTCACTGGCCGCAGCGGTCGCGGAGCACGATGGCAACCCTCTAATTAGCGAGTTAGCGAAGGTCCTAGCAAGCAGAAAAATACCTTCTTAAAACAACGGCAATTCAATGTTCGATATATTTTTTTTTCACGTTTGCCCCACTTCATCGATTTATATATGAGTGCCATCTTTTGAGTTTACTATTGGCACAGACATCACATCCTCTAAAATCGCACAAGAGCAAGAAGAAAAAAAAGTAAAAGGCAGTTGTAATTACGCGGCTCTTTAAAACAGTTTGCTTTGGTACGTTGGTCTATACTAACGTATAGACCAACGTACCTTTGGGAGGAGTGGAGCGTCTGCGCATGAGCTGTGCCGACAGCAGAGCCACCGCAGTGATGAGACGACAGAGAGATGAGATGGTCTATAGGCACCGATGCCTGTAAAAATGAAGGCCTCGGCGTGTGATGGTTCCGCTTCTTTTTCGTAATTCGTTCCTCGGAGTTCTTATTGGCTAAAGCCTCAATACCATTGACAGCGTAGTAATAAAAAATAATGATCGGGACTTGCCACGCCCGGCGTTTTTTTAATATGTTAATATAAAAGCTTTAATAAGTTTTTTTTTATGATGTCACATCTAGCATATCTGACACATATACAAACCTGTTGCCACTCGCCTGTCACTGTAATCTTTCTCAAAGTCTGAAAAAAAAACTTCCGTTGCATGTAAACCAACATTTCACTTTCTTTCTTCTTTAGATTTTGTTTGACTGAATTCGCATGCGTCGTTTGTCTTCCAACACTGCGTAGTGGAAAGAAAAAAAATCCTTCCACGATTGTCTTTCAGCAGTCCTTCTTAGCCCTGTCCTCCACGCAGGTGCAGGCCAATCGGTCCCACCTTAACGACTTTCGAAGACCTTTCAAAGTCATGTCTAATGACTTTGTGTCCGGGGCCTCGTGGCGCATGTGTCGGAAGCGAAGAAAATTTAAGCACACCTCGAAGAACAAGAAAGAGCAGACGTCGCTGCTGATTTAAGTGTGTGCAACGATATTGCGGGTTAAAGAAGGCGCTGTAAATAACCCGAGCACAAAGCTGTATATAAGAGATATTCAAAGAACACCGTATTGTTGGTCATTGTTCGTAGCTCATGCTCAGAACTAGCTTTCGTTTAACGTCAGCCGAGAACAAAAATTTTGATACGGTGGTGTGCACTCTCAACTTGCATATTTGTGCCTTATTCGCACGCTAGATATTTGTTTTTGACAAAAGATGAATATGAAGTAGTCGCGAGCATGCGCTGCGAAAAACGACGAACAGTATTGCTTCCCTCTGTAGTATGATGCCTGAAAAGTGTCTACGACTCGTGTGTTTAGCGCGTCCAAAAAATTGGTTCCACATTCATAATGGAGATATACGCCTAGAAACGAGGACAAGAAGATGGGCAGCACACAGGACAGGGCGTCCGCCCTGTCCTGTGTGCTACTTATCTTTTTTGTCCTCATTGTTTTTGGCGTATATCTCCCTTATGACTCAGAACCCACGAGCCTAACTTGCCCAGGCAGCACAAGACGTCGAGATGACTTCGAAATAAGGTCCTAGATGTTCGACGACGTCGAGGTCCTTAACAAACTTTTTATCGACGTCATTGGTACGTGCCCATGAGAGGTTCCGACAACGTCAAACACGCGACGTAGTGACAACGTCATAAGCTTCACCTCGACGTCTTCAACAGTAATCGACGTCAGTTCGACGTCTTGTATAAAAAGTTCATTGAACGTCAAGCACGAGACGTCCCAAGAATTTCTTGAGCAACACCTTGACGTCTTCGAGATTGATCGACGTCAGTTCTACGTTTTCCCCGGGAAGTTATTTAAACGTCGAGCACGAGACGTCCCAACAATGTCCTGAGCAACACCTTGACGTCATCTACATTACTCGACGTCAATTCTACGTTTTCTTTCGCGAGGTTCTTTGAACGTTGAGCGCGAGACGTCCCAGCAATGTCTGTGCGAACACCTTGATCACCCTGAACAAGCGCCTTATAGAGCCCAAGGGGTGTCATATATCACTTTTAAAATTTCTCGTCAATGTCAGCATTTTTGATACTGTGCATGCAATCCACCTTTCAACCTGGCTGAGCTGCAAAAATCTCTTACAATAATATAATTACAGTGATTGTTGTTTTAGCTGGAATCGCTTAAAAAGCCGGGAATTCACAGCAACAAACACCAGGATTTATCTCGGAGTCAGCGGGGCTGTTTATAGCATTTTTAGCGTTTCTAACTTAATAGTAGCGTCTTTGAAGCTGTAAAGAGAATGATAATAATGTAAGAGATTTCTGCAGCTGAGCCAGGTTGAAGGGCATGCACAATATCGAAAAGCACAGCATGCACAATATCGAAAGCGCTGTCATTGACGAGAAATATTAAAGGTGATATGACAGGTCTTTGGGCACTATAGGACTGCTTGTTTAGGGTGACTCCGAATCACACCCAAATCTGTGTAACCATAGAAGTGGTCGAAATTACCGATCACTGTGGGGCTGAAGAAACACCGTTCCCATGATTCCTGGATTGCGGGCCGGGGCGCTTGGGGATTTAGCAAATGGTCTATTCCGTCCGAATATGCATGCTTTCACGAACATACCTTCATGCAACGAAGCCAGATCCGGTTGACTCCATTGTTCCACGGTGACCCAGGTCAAGAGTGTTGTCATTTGGCATCCCGTTCAGTCCAAACGTATGCTCAACGTTTATGATCGTTAAATGGGACGCTATTTCAATGTTGACATAACGTTATCACCCTTAGCGAAAACTAAGACGTTTGAAATATACCACATTCTAATTTGAGTGTATTTGAAGTACAGCTCATAATTGTAAGTACACAAAAAATAGACCGAAAATACACACTTCTTTTTTTTACTCAGTTCTAAAATATATTTTTGAAAATAGTTTTAAAATGCCTGTATTTAAACTACATTTGAAGTTCTCTTCATGCGTTCTGAAATATGTAAACACTTAATTAGTAGGCACAAAATACCTTTCAATTAGATTTCTTAAAATATTGGTTTATTTCATGCAAAATATACTCCAACCCTTAAAAAAGGCAGCGATCAAAAATATGTGCAGAATGCTCTTAAAATACCTGGAAATCGTAAATACTGTTGTTTCATACCCTAAGTACCTTTTGACTGCAATAATTTGGTTGTTTGACTTAAACTACCAAAGTATTGAAAAGCTCGCCTATCAGAAATTCACTTCAAGCCGATGTGGAGTACATTGAACTGCCTAAATACAACATTTGATTAGTTTGTCAATTGAGTTGTGCAGCATCGCACTGATGAATCAGAGAAGTTTATGTTATTGTTTCCTTTTTTCTATCAAGAACACACCTGATGAGTTTCTTGCACACCAATCACAAACGGGGTTCGGGAACTACAACCACAACACTAGCTGATGCTGAAAAGCTTCAGCAAGAGCTGTGAGCAGATATGTTTGGCGTGGAATTGTGTTAGCGCAATGTTAGTTAACTGAATGTGTATACTCACCATTGTATGTGATGTGAGTAGTGACTTTAATATAGTGACGCTAATGACCATATTAAATAGTCAACTAGTAAATAAAAGCAAGATTATTATATTAAAGTGAAGAAACTAGCTTGACTCGCTTCATCCTGAGTGGCGCTATGCAGAGAAACAATAACATTTCTTCTAGAAGCCGTTTTTGTGGATATTGTTTTAGCGACTGCGCCAAATTATTATTAGTTGTACCAATGCTTTTTAGTAAGAGATATCGTCCACGAACTTCAAAACACTGTTTCCCATTTGGCAGACTCCCTAGGAGAAGATAGAATACTTAGAACCTTAATAAGTGCAGAGCTGGTCACCGGCCAAATGATTACCTTGAATATGTCGGCTATATAAGGCTCTAGAGCAGTCAACCGGACTGTGATTCAGGTGTTCAGTGCGTCATGGTGTTTGTGTCTGTGTTCGTTACTGATGTGTAGTTATGGGATGCATTTAGTAGAGCCTTCAAATACCACAAAAACACATCTACTAACAAAATAAATAAAAAATTGCGTAGCCGCTTTTTAGGACACAAATGACATCTTGAGGGGAAAGAATTATATTTTTGGTATATCTAAAATCTTTTCTGATTAATATTTATGATATATTTTGAATACATTACGTGCGTATTTCGAATGCGGCCAAAATAATACAGAATGAATACAAAATGAATATTCATATTCAATATATTTCAAATTCGTTTCAAGTACGGCCTCTTTTTGCTAAGGG
>JAZHYW010045562.1:0-11019 GCA_037355805.1 Ixodes ricinus
CGCGCGTCATCATGGAACGAGGCTCCCATCAACTCTCGTGAGGCATAGCATAAAAAAACTAAAAAAAACATTAAAAACACATGCAAAGAAAATAAACTTTTTTTTTAAACAGCCGGGTTAGGAAAAGGAAATCATAAAACAATTTACAACGAAAAAATAATTTTTTTTAGAGCTATATTTACGGCGCTATACAGATTTGTAGTTGGCGGCACGGGCGCCGCGGAAAAGTGGCCCATATTTATCACGTGACTGGCCCCTATTTGTCGCGTGTTGCCGCCCGCTCTTTGAGAGCTTCCTATGGTCTCGGGAGGTTACTTGCCTGCGTCGCTTGTTTGAAGTGCAGCAGAAAACAAAGATTAATGCGTAGCTTTGAGAGCAAATGAAAGCTTTGAAAAGCAGCGCAAGCAGACTTGTGACAGACCTGTGCACGCTGATCTCAATGACAATTGCTGGATCGCGTTTGCCCGCTCCGCGAATGCGGTCACTGGCGGCCATCTTTTTGAGTAGACTTATATCACCTCTAGCCAAGATACAGCTGCTGAAGCACCTGGCAAGCCACCATCATCCATCCATGGCAGACGGCGTTTTGGCAGTTTTGGTGGCAGAGCTGCCATCAGAATAGCGTGGGTGATATTCCATGATTGATTGAAATTGTTTGACAAAACATGTTTTAAAACCCGGCGTGAACAGTAGCCCGGTCTTTGAGGACCCGGTGAAAGTTTCACGAAATCGCGCAGCACCGGGGAAAAACAGCACAGCACGCATCGAAAGTCGCATCGAAAGCAGACGCCGGTACGTAGTCTGCTTTCGATGCGAGCTGCGCTGCTTTCCCCGGTGCTGCGCTTTCGTAGAACTTTCGCCGGGTCCATGCTGAAGCTATACCGTCCACGCCGGGTTTCAGGAATCTGCTTCGTCGAACAACTTCAATCAAGCACGAATATCACCCACGGTACAGTGTACTAGATCTACGGCTATTTTACTGACGCGCTGCCGCCATTGCGCTGTCCGCCATATTACTATGATGGCTAGAGATGAATATAAGTCTACCAAAGATGGCCGACGGTGGCCGCATTCAGTCCATGGAAATAAGCTGGTCAAACGCGATCCAGCGAATTTGTCGAGTGAAGGTCAGTGTTGTCACGGTCGAGATGATTCGGCGGCTGGCGCCCCGAAGCGAGACAAACTTGTGTGGCAGCGGCGACGGCGGCGTGGAGAAGCGCCGCGTTGAAGCGGCGGCGCAAAACGCTCAGCGTGCGGCGGCGGCGGCGCGTCGGTCTACCTGCGGCGAACCGGCGGCGGCTCCGCAGGCACCAACTACAAAATTCGTTTTGCGCCGTAAATATAGCTCTAAAAATGTTCTTTCTTCTTTGTAAATTCGTTTTATAACATACTTTTTTCCATCATAGGCTATTTAAAAAAAAATGATTTTTTCTTTGCATGTGCAAAAAAACTTAAGGCGTTTTTTTTTCCTTTTTTTTTATGACGGCGCAGCGCACGCACTGGCGCGGCCGCTGGTAGGAGAAAGAGAGAGAGAGAGAGGAGAAGAACATCTTTATTGACCCTCGGTTCAGGGTGTCAAAGTGGTGTCCTCCCGTTCTGGCAGACTCAAAGGTGGTGGAGGCACGGACGAGCTCAGCGCGGCGCGGCCGCCCCACTACGCCGCAGACGTACAAAGGGACCAGAAGAACGACAGTTATGCTTTCGCATTCACAACTCATTAGAACGGCTTAAATGTCCTAAAAAATTTTTTTTTTGCTTTAGAATTACCGAGAATCTAAATACGAACGAACCAAAACCAGCTAACTCCATGTAGGTAAGATCAAAAATAAAGCACTACGATTTTTTGTTTCCCTGTTTAGGTGTTGTTGGTACTGTTCGTTTAAACTTTCCTTTAGTTCGACGTGTTTTCGATGTGTCTGGGTGGTCCCAAAAGTTGCGTTACTCGCAGATAAACCCGGCAAAGTTTCCTGAGATATCCCAGAAATAGCCGAATTGCGCATAATACTTTGTACGAGGTATTTAAAACATCTCTGTGGAACACTGATAACGTGATACATGACATAAAACATTTATCTTCAGAAGTACGGAAAAAGAGGAGAAAACATCCGCATGCGTGTCTTAGCGTAGCGAAATGAGGGGTTCTCAAACATCCGTTAAAGGGATGCTGAACCGAAATCTGGATTCTACAAAACACGCGGCAAAAGCGTGCAACAGGATGCTACAAACACCAAAACATCACTCATACAGCGATATCTCAAACGGATGACCGTATTTTTCGAGAAAAGGAGGCGCATTTGACAGGTTTGTTGACGTCATGTTTCTCCGAGAAGGAGAGGGAACGGCCTCGCGTCTTCTCCGCCTCGCCGCCTTGAGGAGCGAAGCGAAGAGAGGAGGAAACTAGGTATCTTGACGTCACGCGCCTCGTCGGCCTTGTTCAATCTCGACCTCTTTTTTCTCAAAATACGGCCGTCCATTCGAGATATCGCCTTACGAGTAGTGTTGTAGGGATTGTAGCGTCCCGCCTACATCTCCTGCATTGTTTTTCTGAAATCCGGATTTCGGTTCAGCATCCCTTTAAGCGGACCCCCCCCCCTTTTTCCTCCCCCTTTCCGGCCCCTCTGGAAACAGCTGCCTCCATCCCTGACTGCGGTATCTAAATCGCGCCATAAAACTCCAGAAAAAACAGTATCGCACCTCCGCGACCAACACCAATGAGGTTCCACATATTGTATTTTCACAGCTTATGATTTGGATATTTTCCTTTCCTATTCTCTTGGGTTGATTGTTTTCTATCCGGCTCAAAAATATTATGTTTAAAAAGAAGCTACGGAGCTTCTAGGAGAAAAAAAAAGAGTTAGAAGTGAATTCTAGTGTATTTTTACCCCGTGAACCCGAATACCCAAACCGTGTTTTGCTATTCTATTTTTTTTGTGTGTTTAAAACCTTTGTCAATTGTTTGAATCTCCCCTCATGTAGTGCTCAACGGACGCCCTTGAGAGTGAATAAAATGAAAATGAAATGAAATTTGCTGCGCAAGTATAGTTAAACGCGAGGAAACGCGAAAGACAGTCGCTGTACGTGACGTCATCGACGGGTCTTTTGGCTGCCCAAGGCTAGGGAGGCGGGCTTCAGCCCTATTTCGAAATTGCTCTTATGGCTTTCCGGCGCGTCGCATTGAAATACAATTATGATATCTGTTCTTTTAAAAGGCCAAATGAACGCAATTCGAGCGTTTTTCTCAAATGTAGAAGTGCCCCATGTTTCCTTTAAGGCTTTGCTTCACAAATCGCTGAATCTCGGCTGTGAAATAGCCCAATAATAGCCAAATAGCCAACCACCAGATTTTTCCGCCGACTACAAAAATCAGTAGCCCAACTTGGCAACCCTTTTATTCAAGCATATGTACCGCGCGGAACGAACATCAGTCGCCGTTAGAAATCCCGGGCACACTCACGATGTCGTCCCTGATGCCGCCGCCGCGGGTGCGCACCAGGCGTCAGCTAAGCACGCTCCGTGAATGGCGTAGAAAGAAGCTGGTATTTGGGCTTTTTGCGTCGTCTCTGCGCGTGTCACCGTACGTGACCAAGGAACAGGGGAGATCAACTCTCAGCACCCGATCCTCGACCAATAATAATTATCGTAAAAAAAAAAAAGGAAGTTGATTTTTTTTTTTTTTGTAGGGAGGGTTTTTGCGTTTGAATAAAGAAATTTTGGCAGGCATAAACAGGGCTTGTCGGCATCCCTTTATTAGGCTGCCTCTTTCCCCAGGAGGCATTCATCCTCCCTTTGTGCGGACCGCCGCTGTTGGCAAATAAACGGAGGAGAGGCGTTTGTGCCCACGCGCCGCCGGTGTTCCGATTGCTCGGTTCGGGGAAAGTTTGGGGCGAGAACATCCCTCGAGGAGGAGAGGGAAGCCTCTCGGATGACACATTCGTAGTGTACGAACTCGCCTCCGGAGGCCGGCAACGAGGCGACAGCACCGACGGGGCGACGGATTTCGGTTCTAATTTGGGCGCAACTCTGAGAGCTTCCCGCGGCCGGACTCATTGGACCCGAGCTCGAACGCAGGGTGTCTGCCAACCCTGAAAGAACAAATAAATTTCAGAAACTTTAAAAAAATGCGTTGTGGGCGTCGCAGTGACACGCAGCGAAGCGAGACTATATCGTGCTGTGGCGTGAGCGGTCACTCGCGCTGAGGGACAGTGGCCTAGGGCGTATCACTATGCGAGCGTGAGCCACTATACCCGATTAAAGGGACCGCTGAAACTCATTCTGAAAATCAGAATTTCATCCACCGATTGGCGTAAAAGGCGTGTAACAGCCGGCCGGTGCCGCATGGAAACGTCGGTAACTCCGAACGTCCGAATGCCTCCGCCGAAATGCTGGGTGACTCCACAGCTCGTCCCCGGATCGTTAGAGCGTGGCACGGCCTGCCCTAAGCCAACCCTTCTTGTTCGCCAGCCGTGCTGACTGACAGCCAACCACGAGTCTCCCAACCGAACACTCCTCTCCAATCTATATGTGTCCCGGGCTGACCTCCCTCCGGTGACGTCGGACTTTTTAAGCAAGAGGTGTCGGCGAAGCATCCCCCCGCGATGGCGGATTGCGCACCTGCCCACTGTATGCGGAAGAGGCGGATATTCGTACGATGTATTCATCTTACCGGGCAAGCTACCCGCAGTCCTGTTGGGATTATGGGGCTGAGAAATTAATTCGCCTCGGCACTTCCCCGCACCATAAAGAAAGAAAAACTGGAAAGCGGTTGTTTTTAAATCTAAAATAATAACGACGTTGCCAAGACGCACATCGCGCCAATTTCCCCATTGTTTTTTTAAGCTCCCCCACACAAACTACCGTCGGTTTTCGGCCCGCTTTTTCTGCATTTATGGAGTTTCGTTGGCTTCTTTTCTGTTTTGTTTCGTTAGGCTGCAGGTCGATATCCAGAGAAATTGGCGCTAACAGGTTAGAGATGCTAAGAACAGACCAAATTGGTAAGTTTAATAGGCTGCCACCAGGGTTTTCCGCCATGGTTGGCTGCAGTAGTTTTGCCACATACTAGTCCTGCTTACTGCCCACGTTTATGATGTCCTGTCCATCTCCAGATTTTTTTTTGCGATTAGACCAAACGATGCTGATTTCGATTTTGCAAAGGCATAATGCACCAAATTGTCATACTTGGTCAACTTGCACACCCAAACGTCTAGGTACAGGTCCCGGCGGTTTGTATAAATACCTTATTATGCCAGGTATAAAGTCAACTCTGAATATAAGTCGACCCCCTTAATTCCTAGCCCTCTCAATAAAATATATATATATTTTTTTATAGTGAGTCACGTAAATTTGTTTAAAGGGGAACACAACTTAAAAATTATGACTTTTGAACTGCTGGTTGAAGCCCATGTTGATGGCATGCAGTCATTAGCTGCTTATTAATAATTACCTGTGGCCACGAAGGGATCTGTAAACAGATAAAACAGATAATGTGTGAGCCATTCGGACGTTTGCCACACGGATGTGACATTTGCTTCCACATCTGAGTGTTTCTAAACAGTTTTCAATGTTAAAGTCTTTGGGAGAGTTTGCAGTTACCTTTATGATATACACTACCAAACCTTTGATGCATGATGGGCGACCTACAATTGATATTGATATTGATATTATTGATATTATTTATTGCACTTGACAGGTAGAAATACACAGGCGTGCTGGTGTTGGGGGAAGGCTGACGCCCATGCACTAGTGTGCCCACAACACCGACCTATGCACTCTTACAATATATACATTTGTACAAAATAAATAAATAAATAAATAAAAATAAAAAACTAGTGCGCTTACAACATTGATTTGTGCACTCTTACAACATGTGTACGTTTGTACAAAATGGTGAAAAAAAAATAAACAGATAAAATAAGTAGGTAATTAAGTTAGAAGTAAAGGGGGAAAAGTTTTAAACACCGTTAGGGGGTCACGGAAGAGCGTCTGAGCTACATCTTTCGCCTCTTGGGGATCAGAGGGAATGTATTTGGTGAGGTCTGGGGGAGTCCCCTCCAGAGCGTAGCTGCCCTCAGCAGGCAGGACTCCCCATGCCGTAATGTTCGGGACATCACGGGCTGCAGTCTACCTGTTCTTTTGTTCGTTTTGGGGGCATCATAAAGTTCCTGTTGCATTGGTCCCATGACCCTGCAGAACAGCCGGACAGATGCTACTTGCTGTCGCTGGTGCAGGCTCCTCCAGGCAGCAGTCTTTAGGAGGTCACCAGAGGGCACTTCCCTGTAGGGAGTGGGACTGACGGCGGGGAAACACTGCGGCGGTAGTAGGTGTAGGCGGCACGCCGTTGCACGCCTTGTAGTGTAGCTTGGAGATATTTTTGCTGGGGGTACCACACCGCAGAGCAATACTCTAGGTGGGGCAGCACCAGCGCAGTGTAAAGGTGGCGGAAGGTGTTAGGTGTCATCCCTCGTGTGACTCGAGTGACGAAGCCCAGCATACGTCTTGCTTTCGATGTGGCGCTGTGGACCTGGGGGGCAAAGTTGAGGCGGCTGTCCAGGACGACACCAAGGAGGGTTGTGGAGGGCACGTGCTTTAGTAGTGAGCCACCCAGAGTTAAGCTTGAGGCTTGGCTTGTAGTTTTCGAAGTTTTGGAAGAAATAGCGAATGTCATTGCAACACTTTTAGAGCAGTTAAATGGTAATTTGTTTTCGGCCGACCAGCGAAAGCACTGGTCGAGGTCGTCTTGAAGGGCTTGGTAGGAGCTGTCAGAGCGGATTGGCTGAAGAAGGGACAGGTCATCGGCATACATGATTGGTGTGGAATTTAAGACTTTTGCAATATCGTCAATGTAGATCAGGAATAATGTTGGGCCCAGCACGCTACCTTGAGGCACTCCAGAAAGCACCGTGGAGGATGGGGATTTTTCGCCTCCAAACACTACCCGTTGGGTCCTTCCTTCAATGAAGCTCTGCAGCCAACGGAGAAGGCTACCCCTGATACCATACTTGTGCAGCTTGTTCATAAGGAGCTGGTGGTCGATCTTGTCGAATGCCTTGGAGAAGTCCAGCTGGACGAACTCACAAGGCGTACGGTTGTCCAGGTGGGCGCTTACCGTGTGCACTACTGTGCAGAGTGCTGTCTCGCAGCTTCGGCCAGGGCGAAATCCGTGCTGGGCGCTGGACAGTAGATTGTTTGACTCCAGGTGATGCAGGACCTTCTTGTTTATGATGCGCTCAAGGGTCCTGCAGACCACAGATGTGGAGGCAATTGGGCGGTATGAGTCAACAAGGGTGGTGTCTGAGCCACAACCCTTGTAAACGGGAGTGACATGTGAGGTTTTCCACATGGTGGGTACAGCGCCGGAGTCGAGTGTCTTCTGGAATATCTTAGCCAGCACAGGGTTGAGGATTGGGGCTGACGATTTCAGGAGGAAGGGGTGTAGACCATCCGGTCCCGACCTCTGGAAGGGGCTTAGGCAAGCCATAGCATCCTCAAGGTCGTCTTCTGTGACAGTTATTGAGGACAGGCAGTCTGGCAGGAAGCCATCTGGATCTAGTTCACCTGCACCAGGGTCGTGCAGTTCGGCAGGTTTGGGAGAGGGGAGGACCACATTGAGGCAAAGTGTTTGTTGAATAGGGCAGCAGTGGCTACAGGGTCGCTTACCGTCTTGTTGTTGTGGGAGAAGCTGGGGCGTGGGGTTGAGGGTTTGCGCTGCAAGTTAACATACGCCCAGAAGAGCTTGGGCTCCTTCATCGCACGAGCTGCGATGTCGGCAACATATGTGCGGTGTGCCAAATTAGTTTTCTTTTTTATGTCCCTCTGGATGTTCTTGATTTCAATGCTGGCACTTCGTCCAGACATTTTTGTCTTTCGCAGGAGCTTGTGCTTTTGTTTGGAGAGAGAGATGACCTCAGGTGTGATCCACGGGGGGCGCCGCTTGGCGCGTGTTGTAAACTGGGGCACACATTCTGCTTCAATAGCTCTCATGAAGCTTCTATAGAGTTCATACATGTCTTCTACTGTGTCTTCGTTAAGCACCATGCACCATGGGGCGAGATGCAGGAGGTTCTTAAGGTGCGCTAGGTCCATTTTCGAGAAGTTCTGAACCATTCTGGAATAATGGCCGGACTTCGGTAGCGCCAAGAGGCTCGAAAAGCGGATGGCGTTGTGGTCGGACCCAGCTAGACTCGGCTCGATGGAGCAGTCAGCCATGAGGGGAATGTTGCTTATGAACACGAGGTCGAGGAAGGAAGCCTTGCCTGTGATTGACGTGTACGAGGGTTCACTGCACACCTGAACTAAACCGGACGTTTCCATGACATCCAGGAGCGCATCGTCATGCGAACTCAGCGGGACAGGTGCAGAGAGGTCGGACCAGTCTATGTGGGCATTAAAATCACCAAAGACGCAGACACAGGAGTACGCCGAAACGTCAACATGCGCAAGGGATTGCCCTAAGAGATCGTAAGAGGCAGTTCGCGTGGCAGGCGGACAATACACGCAGCAGAGCAACATCTTGCCCTTCCGATGTACGACTTCAACAAAAACAGCCTCAAGGTCCTCCGACTCCAGGTCGCGTCTCCGACGGCAGGGCAGTTGACGGGGCACCACGATCAATACACCACCCCCACACGACGCACGGTCCCTCCTGAAGACGACATGGTTGGTGGTGTCGATGAGCTGGCCGTCATGGAAAGACGGGTCGAGCCACGTTTCGCAAAGACCAAAGATGGTGTCCGGGTCCGCCTCGACTAACACTTGAAAATCAAGTGATTTGTTTTTTACTGAGCGTACGTTTGAAAACCACACTGCGATACGGGAGCTTCCAGGCGAAGGGCCGACCGGGGCTGGCGACAAGGTAGACAGCTGGGGAGCGGCGTCCGCAGACTGGCTGCTCGGAATCGGAGGGAAAAGATCGTCATCCAGGGGTGGGAGTGCACAGACTCCGCAGAGCCATTCGGCGGGTGAAGAGGAGAGTCTCCGGTAGGCTTTAAGTGACAGCAGCTCACACTTGCGATGGTGCCAGGAATCGCATCCGTCGCACTGTAGTGCAGCCACATTCTCGAGGACCGGCCGGCAACAGCGGGGGCAAGTGGGCCGCGGCCCAGGATTAGGAGAAACGTCTCCGGCGAGAAGGAGCAGCAAGGTGACGGGCGGCTGCCGGAGAGAGCGGGTCGAACGGGTTCCGAGGGCAGTAGGCCTAGCGAGAGTCACGGTAAAACCGGCATCACGGGGGAAGGCGACTGCAATGTGCAGCCCAAGAGGCACAGGCAGGCGCGCCAGACGTTCATCAATACTCGAGATAGCAGGGGATTGCCGGCGAAGGCTTGCGAGTACGGAAAGGTAGAACAATACGCGGAGACACGCAAAAACGTGCCCGCACTCCATCTTACGTTTACGCTGCACTAAGGAGTGCATAGGTGGTTGACACGCCCAATGTTTAGCTTTCTAGGAACAATAATGGTCCTAGAATGATGCATTCTATAACCATTATTGTTTCCTGTTTATAATGATGATATTGTACATATCTTGTATTTTGCAGATATGGTATTATTTGCAGACGACTCCAATGTTTTTTTCTCCCACAATGACCTCGGACATCTTGAAAGTGTATCAAATGATTGGTTAAATAAACTATCCACGTGGCTAGAGACAATCCAGATTGAATCGACTATTTCTAAAAACTAAATATATTATTTTCAGGGCAAAACAAAAGGCACCTAATTATGACATGAATACAAAATTTAATTCTAACAAATTAAAGAAGGTTGAATCCATGAAGTTTTTGAGTATATATGGTTTCACATGAGTTTGCACTGGACAACTCATGTATCTAAGCTATGTTTATCTCTCTCCCAATCAATCTGCATGTTACATAAACTAAGAATTTTACTACCAACATGGCTTGAACGCCAACTATACTGTGCACTTGTGCACTCTCTCCTACATTACTGTTTATTGGTTAGAGGAATGACATCAAAAAGCAATCTTAAAAAACTTCTAGTACTAAAAAACACAGTTCGGTTCATTGCATACTTGTTGTATAATGACCACACATATATTTATTTTAAAAAGAGGAATTTATACACTATCCTAAGGTTAATGATGTTCAACTTTGTAAAAGTAATCTTCAATTCTCTAAAAAACAATACAGAGTCCTTTGTTACTTTATTTCCCTTAAAAGACACCCAAGACAACTTAAGATGTGTGGAATATGATAGAGGCCAAATACATACTAATTGTGGTGAACGAACATTGAAGCAGCAATTAACACAACTTGGTATTGATGCTGCTGGTCGGACGGTGAACGGAGGGGGGCGGAGCCAGGGGGGGAGGGGCCAAAAAGGGAGAGGGGGGAGTGCCCCGGCGGCACGGGAGGCGGTGCCGAACGCTCCGGAGGCAGTGCTTAGTTTCGCCTACGCTTCTTTTCACCGGCGAGAGACGGCGCCACAAACGTTCGTCGTGTGCGCGCGCGCTCGACGGGAAGTCCGGACGCACACCCGGACGGCCGGAGGAAACGCGGCGACCTACTCGCTGTTGCCTCCGCTCGCCTCCGCTTCTTTCTCCGGCGAGAGACGGCGCCACAAGCGTTCCCCGTGTGCGCGCGCTCGGTCGCTGGGAAGTCCGGACCACGGCACCACCAGCGTTCGCGAGGAGCCTCGCGTTTGCTTGCTTTGTCAGGAAAGAGATGGCGCCACAAACGAACCCGCGCCTTTTCCAAAAATAAAATAAAAAAACTACACTGCGGCGACATTCGGACTATTTATAACTCGCGCAACCTGCCGCCGTGTTCCTTTATGTAGAGCTGGCCGTCGATTACAAGTTTCAACCCGATTAATCGCCACCCTTTAATCGATTAATCGGAGCCGTTCATTTCCATGCAAATTACATAATAAAAAGTCAAAATTACTTATTTTTCTTTTTTTTTGTTGCATATGTATTAAAGAGCTCACATACTTTTTTTTTTTATGAGTCAACATCGATGTGCATTTAAGATCATGTTCAAAGGCACTCACACTCACAGATTAT